>JABUQX010106196.1:27500-58549 GCA_015478945.1 Trachelipus rathkii | reverse complement strand
AAGGAGAGACGAGACTGAATTATATCACGTATAGACGATGATATCGCGATTATGACCCCAGCTGAAGTTCCGTTAAGATATGACTTCAACTGGGTGAAATTGACATGTATTAATACAGGAAAATTTTTGATTCTGTATATATATATGGTCATAAAATAACCCGTAGAAGATCTGTTACCATCGAATTAAAAGAATGTAAGTTTGTTACATTTATTAAAAAACATTAGAGGGATCTTAAAGTACTTGAATCAGAAGTGGCCTGGAATATTGAACTTCTAGAGGGAATCTGTATTGGTAATTGAGTATGGCAAAGGATTATTAAACGTATGAATAATAAAAGTTATTGGAACTATTTACTAGCTAACGCTAATCTGTGTAGGGTTCATGGAGAGAAGAGGATCTATATACGAGTATATTCACTTTTAGAACTAAAAGGGATAGGCAAAAAGATATATCTACCGGGAAAATCAGACTGAAGCTAAAATGATTAGAGTTGAAGGAAAATGCCATCTCATGACATGTAGCAGAATTAGCTTTTTCAGGGTATATCTGAGTCGTTTTAAATAATGAAATTACAAAGTGTTTGGATGACGAATATATAATACATAAGAGAAATAAGCAGAAACAATAAAAATATAAATATTATATAATTTACTGGTATGATCAGTGAATTTCGTTTTATTTACAAAGCTTTATCAGTCAATCGGAGATCTAAATTGAGAGGAATAACAGTAATCAACAATAATGTCGTAATCAAATAAAGTCATATTACAATTAATTGAAACATGCTTATTTCTTGATAAGTATTTTGGCTCTTTGTCCCAGGTGTGCGAAGTTGAATCCATTTTTTACTTGATTTTTATAGTGGGTTTTATTAATTTGCCAATTCATTGTTCCTTACTTTTAATTGTTAAGTGAAAACATATATCAGTTTAAAATGTAAGCGGTTCAATGTAAATATATGAAAAGAGGACGAAGTTACATGCATAGATGTATTAATAGAAAAGTGTAATAGAAACGGTATTAGTGAACGAAAGAATTATTTCTAACCCTCACTCAAAGTACCTTATAAAGTACAATAAAAAGTAACCTTTTTGTGTTCAATTGTACATTGAAATTCATCCGGCGACACTTTGAAAAGGATCTTACTCTAGGTGCTATATTATTGCGCCCTTAACATGTTGAGTAAGATCTGGTACAACAGCTCATTCCGAAAATCGGCTAATGCGTCTTTTTAAATGCTGTATTCGAGGGTAGTTTTATGCATCCCTGCATACGCAAATTGATGTTTAGATCACATTGAAGAATAAGTAGTAGTGGACAAAAATCTCTGGGTTTCTTATAGAAAATAAAATGGTTTGAGTTTGTTACCTTATAATTTCCCGCCTTTCCTGAGTGATGGAATTACGCAGTTTTTTGGAAACGGAAGTATAATAAGTCGTAGTGAAAAGCAAGTGGGTGATTGGGGGGATAGAACGGGGGACATGCAAATGTTTTATGGTACCTGTTCAGAACAGGAATAGCGAAACAATAAGAAACATTTTAAGAGAGTACATCGAACCCGGTAAAACAGTAATAACAGATGAGTGGAGAGGATATAGTAATTTAGGTTAGGTTATTGCTGAAACTCTACAAAACCTTTATTTATATAAGTGATAAGAATTTTGGTAATCAAAGTTTGATTAAGACTTGTTTTATATAAAAGATAGCAAAGGTTATGTAAATGAGTCTTCTAAGTCATCTGCATTTTTGAGCTGAAACCGTATAGAACTAATATACACGTCTATACGCTAAAGTTAACTGCTATACTCGCTATTTTTTTATCATAAGTAGAGAAGCGGAATACTTCCCTTATAAATTAATGAGTCTAACTTATACACGGGCTAGTGAGAAAGATTTATTGTTAAGTATATTATGACCATTTGTTAAGAGATAGTGATATCATCCTGGTACGGTAAACAAGAAAGTCACAATCGTGAGTGGACTAAATTATCCATATATTGTTAATGTTATACTCTCTCGAACTTAATTTTTTTTTGATAGTTTACATTTAAATAATGAAAAACACCGTTATAAATAGTTTGCAAAGTGGATCAATGAAAGTATTTTTAGTAATCATCTCCTTGTTGTGTAGTTTTATATTCAAGTGTCACAAAGGAGGAATATTTTGTTCTCTCTCTGTGAGCATGTGGTTTTTTTTTATAAAGCTGTATAATATTGCCCGCACAGGGTAAACCAGGCAGAATACTAGGCAAAGGTTAGAATGGGCTTATTTGTACCCTCTGTCCCCGTCTGATTCGCTCAGAATAGCATCGACCAACTTATAGGTTTTTTTGTATCGCTCTTTTTGTAGTATAATTACTACATCTTTGTAGAAACAGATTACCTACATCATTGTAATAAAAATGTGTTAGTTTTTCTAGATAAGATGTCCGTACTTTTCGAGATATATCTCGATTGCGCGTTCGACTATAATCCTTTGGATTTTTGTTCGCATAATTAATATAACTCATAACCATACCCCTGGATGTATTATTGATAGACTATTACTTATATATATATAATATAAACTCTGAGATGGGGAGCATGTGATATAATATGCTAGTATATATCATTATATTATATATATATACGATATCTTAGCTTCATCTTTATTTGTTCATTATAATATTAAGTTGGAGTATCTAATTTGCTGGATTAATTTACTTACCATAGCTATAGAATAGTAATTAATATAATATATCTATAAATATATTATATAAACTTGCACTTACTTATCATACTATAGTAGTGGATATAATTCATTAGATAAGTATATATAATCCAATACTCAAGTCAGATTTACAACGTATCTACAATAGAATATGTTATTATATGACGTTAGATCCAATTAGGTTAGATTATTCACTAGTTCGACGATAAGAATTATAAAATAATGTCACGCGGTTCTCAGCAGGTTATATACATTTATACTTTTGACTTAAAGATAATATTTTACTTTATCTTCATGGTACGTATATTTATATATACATTTATAGTATTTGTTATATATTATATATACTCAAAAATAGTATCATTTAACACATAATGACTCATATCAAGAGAATACGTTTTTGAGAATGGAGTGAATAAGGAAAAATGATACTGCTTCAAAGGATAAATTCGGGTATTATTTTCCACAATGTTTCATTAGAATACTATATAAAGGAATAAGACAATGCAACTATTCTCGCCACGCAACCACTCCCGCAATCTTTCGGTTATTTTCTGACGGAGCTGACACGTATTAAGGCTTAACTTTGTTTGTTGGAGCCAAGGTGGTTTGGCATTCGTTAATTTTTCATCCATTTTAATGAGCAACTTGCTTCACAACTGTCTTGGTATTCTCTCAGAGACAACCGCAGTACCTTCCGCTTTAATATAGCCTCTTTTCCCGACTATAATTCAGATCCCGTAGCACTTCCTGAGGTGAGGCTCTCTCAGGGGTCAGTCTACTTTTGGATTTGGGATAGCTTCAGAGAATTAATATGGAGTGGTGATGATATGGTCCTAAAAATTCTCTTGCGGTATTGGAATTGTTAGGATGTGTAAATTATACAAAGTTCTTTCCAATAACTCGTGCTACTACTTAATATCTGTATGCTTACTACTCTTTTTTCAAGTTTATAGGATTCATCTAGCTAACTAGTTTATAAAAATACGAGAGATTTAATTATATCAGGATATGTATAAAAATCCAAGGAGGCTAGATAGAAAGCATTACGAATGTAGGAGGTGATGTGAAATGATCTATTAAATATTACGGATAGAAAATATTTACCTATATCACAATATACTTAATTTACTGGATGACTGTGTACTAAGTAAGTGTAGAATGATATGTTTATGAAACTATATTAACAATGATACGAAGGTATATTCGCTATTTTCTTAGAAATAAAGAACTATAAAATTGTCAAAAATAAAGATATTGAAATACGGACAAACACTTGCTACTTATAAAGGATAGCGCTGCGGGACATTGCCACGCACATAATTAGTATTCTGCGTTATGTTTGAGGTTGCGTTCATTGCCTTTACGCACATTATTCGGCAGGCTTTCCGTGCCCTTATTTTTAGTCATGTGGTCGAGGAGCGCGTTCCCTTCAGTTTGGCGCTTTAGGCGCCTATCGCCTATATTTATTTAGTTACGACAAAATTCATATTTGGCTGAGGCCACCTTAATGGCGCTCATAATCGCCTATGCGCAATAACGATACTTGACGCACCGACTTGAGTACTGTCTACGAATGAATAATTTGAATTATATGTCAAAAGTTAAACTTAGTGCTAGAGGTATCTAAAAAGTCAAAAATGTAAACAGCCATGGCGTGACGTACGGAGACAGGAGAAGGGTATTAACATCACTTCTCTGAAAGATTCAACTCATGTGTTCAGAGCGTACAATATAACCCACTATTCGTAGACGTGATATGACTGGGTATTCGAGAATATATCTTACACCTGTTACTTATGATCTCATCTCTCCCCATGACTCCTTATTGTGATAGGGTTATACTCATCATCGTTTGTTGTAGCCAACCTCACCGGAAGGACTCGCATTCAAGCTCACCGTGAAACAAGGAAGCAGGACAGTCAGAGATACGGAAGTAATAATGCACTTTAATACATTGATGATGCCAAATTATTTGTAGGTTAAGACAACTCCTAACTGCAGAAGACTGCACGTTTATACTAATATCTATCCAGGTATGGCTGTATGTAATATATACAAAATATAATTGAATTATAGCTACATCTTGAACTACCACTTCCTAAATAGCTCCTTTTAAATAAGAGTGAGTATAATATTTTTACCATTAATAAGTAAATCGATTTCAAAGAAACCATTACAACCTAATGTTCATTATCTACTTCTGAATAGATCAAATTTTATGACTTACTGTAAAGCGATGCATATTATAAAATAAGATTTAGTAGAAGTGAATCAATTACCTTTTCTCTACTTATTACACACGGTAGTACATATGTTATATTAGTGGCAAAAAGTCATAATATAGATAAGAAACAGTATGCATGTTATTTAACAATGACATAATGGATAATAATATATAGTAGTAGGTGTTAAGTTTCTAGATTATTTTTCATTCATTAACATACTCTTCATCAGTTAGTATAATAGATAGTATAATATAGAGAAATAGATATGATACTCACTTGATATATTAAATGGACTGAAAGTAAAGGGTAAATTCAGGGAGATCATAAAAATGCCAGAGGTAGGGTATATGGTCATATTGAGTGGATTTTTTTGTACCAAGCTCATAAGTGGAAGTGCCATAGACACTTTATAAACTCAGAGGCGGGGATATTATAGTAAAAAAGACTTGGATATAAAGAACAGGATTGCATACTTATTATACAAGATATATGATTCTGAGCTAGGAAATAATCCTCGTATCAGCACCTTATATATAATAAATAAAGATAACGCTATATAGCAGAATGTTTCACAGTAATTAGATTAGCTAGTTGGATGCTATGTTAAGCTTAAAATTAAAGTAACGTAACATGTCAAGTAGTACATATATGAGTGAGGGAACAAGAAGATTTGTCATTAATAATGTACAGAAGGCTTTAAAGCGGAAAAAAACTCGTTAAAAGAAAATGTATTTGAATGTTATTTGCCCTCATTCATCTTCAATTTGGATTTTACTACGTTTAATTTAACTTTTTATATCGGACCTGAGTTGTCATATAATTAGTAATTAGTTAGTTTTTCATGAAAATGTTATACATATTTATTATAATACAGACAAGAGGTTCTGCACAATGCAAAATTGATAATTACATTTAGTTTTATTTCAGATATTTTTAGATTGACTTAAGATTATGAACTGAGATCTTTCTCATGAACCGCTACTTACAGATTAGTCGTATAGCGAGTCCAATCATTTATGCAGTATTTTATAATTCTTATGCTAATTCCAATTATTCATAAAATAACATTTGAATATGTTCACTTACTAGAGTTATTACACTTATATATATCAGGGCCACTTCTTGATCAGTATCTTTAAGCTTCCCTATTAATGTTCAGTATTTTATATGTATTAAAAAACGAAATTGACAAAAAACCTGACGTGGTACAGAATAACTTCCTAACGGTGTGATGACCAATATTTAATAGGTTATTATGTATATATAATACTTTACAAGAATCAAATTACCACTGTATAGACATGTTTTCAATTTACCAGGATTTGAAATATCTATATCTTATAAACGGAACTTCACTAGGTATGAGAAAATCAGCTGCTAATTATCCTTATAAATATGGAAGCTTCGTTAAAAAACATATTTGTTATATAATTAATTATCAGTATTATGAACGAAGCTAAAGCAATATTCTCACATCTCAAATATATTCAATGTGGTTTATTTTAAACAGTTCAAAGAATGAAGCTGCACCATATCATTATAGATAAATAGACAAGCTAAAAGTCACTATAATTATAATACTTATGAATATTAGCGGACGATTGATAATTGAGCGCACTCAATCTCTGTGCGGCTCTAAGAAGCGCCATATGCTATACAAAGTTTGGGCCACTCTGCTAGACTTCTACTATAGATATTATAACATTTACTATTATAAGGGGGAAAAATAGCTTTTAAGGATCCTGGCGGTTATATATTTGCCTCAATGCGGCTAATAAACGGATAGCGCACAGATTAGAGATGGGCTGGGAACCTCTTTGGCTACGTAGTTCGTACTTTTGTTCTCTAGTTGTAATGGCCTCGTTGGGCCTATTAGAACTGTTGGGCATACGAGACTTTGGATTCATCTTATGTTAGAAGAAAGACGAGTGAACAATATATAGGTCGCTACAACCGCATAACGCAGCGCAACTTGGTGGCGCCAACGCCCGACTCCGATGACAATTATTGAGAAAAAATTGACTATTAATCTGTTTTGAATACTACAATAATGCATAATAGTACCTCTAATTTAAAGTAAGAGTTGAAACCAATAGATTATTTATAAATATTCCACTTACTAATAAGAGATTAATCGAGTTAATGACTATATATAATCTCCATAACATTGTGAACTAAGTATAATATAGGAATATATTTTACCCACAGTAATACATAGTAATTAAATAGGTGATATTGTGGTAAACATGAAGTAGCCTACTTATAACCGGTGAAATATATAAAAAGTCCAACCCTATATATTCACAACTTATTTCGGAAACTTAGCGGGGCATCATGTTATATTACTATGATGAATGGACTACCGTATAAGGACGTGATTTACATGATAACTGTTTATAACCCAGGTAGAACTATATATATCTCTACTGTTAAAGCGATAGCCTTTTTATACGTCTTAATATTAATTGACCAATACTTACTATTGATATCCATTGTTGATACTTGTGTATGTAGTACGTTCTGTACATTTAGGTATTCTAATCCTTGCAGCCACACATACGTTTTCCAAGAACTTAGTCAACATGGATCTAATAGTAGTTGTCGGGATAAGAATTCCTTTAACTGCAATTGCTACCTCATAAATCACACGACTTGTGGTAAAGACTTTGTGCGGATAAGGTTCATTTCATTATTGACGCAGTTAAACTTTGGTATAAAATATTAACATTAGGGGTTATAAGCTATGAGACGTCCTCATGGTCAATCTTCTTTCGAGATACTGAGGAGTCTCTATCTCACTTATCACACAATCTCATTGATCTCGTAGTGGTGACCAGACTCCGAGCTCCATAATTCGCATGTCGTACTTAATTCCTAAAATCCCTCAGCTCGTTGTAAATCAATTGAACATATGAGTTATTAATCTGATTCAATCTCGTACTTTTGATTAATTTATTATTTTATTAATAATGATAATTAATTGAAAGAGGATATATGTACTATATTTTTTTTCACTGTAATTTCTTATCTATTATAAAAATGGGAGACTTCTTGCTTTAATTTTATTAGGTTGTGTTTTGTACTATTAACATTGAAATATAACTCTATTTAGTAAATATATACTAGTTGGAGAAGGATATACTATTGCTTTACTATTTCACAATTAACATATATGCCTCGTCACTCACCTCACGGACTTGGATTTCCGTTTAATAGAGGCAAAAAACGATTAACTGTTATATCTACTAATAATTTGTATTCTTTGTAAACTTAAAAATTATATCATATTTATCAATAATCATATATAAATTATTATATTTAACAGGGTCCTGTAAGTATCGCCGTCTACTCTCCTGGAACGGATTTTCAAGCAGTATGATAATATTGTTTTCATCTGGTTGAATAAGAAGTATGCTTTCTACGCAGTTCAGCGAAAAATTTTTTAAAAGGGAAACTTTCCCTTAAAATGATTGAAAATAATGTTGATTTATGTTTAACCTCAATATTTAAATTAATATTTTATTCTATTAAATGTTATTTTTAAATTAATGTATTTATTATTAATAAATATATACTATAATATATATATTGTTAAATATAAAATTGATTTTATATTATAGAATATGCTAAAATTTGTATAGTTCAAATTAGATTTTTATAGTTTCTTATGATTTATGTTAATAATGCTTTATTAAAATGAAAATAACAGTGATTTTTATCATTATTTTTATCCCAGCGGCTATTCATTATATATAATATAAAAGATTTATTTATTAATATTAAAATATTTAGTGTTAATTTTATTATTAAAATTTAATAAATGTGCAATTAATGAAAGTATCTAACAATTCAATGATTTTGTCTTACATTACAATTATAAAATATTAAAAGTAGTTTAAACAGTATTTTAGATTGAAAATAATAAAAGTATAAATAACATAAAAATATATATAAATATAAGAAAACATAATGTTTAATAAATTAATATGAGTTAAATCAGTAAAGCAGAAGAGCTTTTACAGTCAGTAAAGCAGAGAGATATAAAGCAAGATAAATAGTACTAAGTGATTATAAAGCAGTAAAATGCAGTAAAACAAAGCATAACTAATGATCCTCACCTAAGCGTGTTTAAGGATAACACCTCTATTGTTTTTACTGCTTTCTGCTTATATTAATATAAGGGAAAGATGACCCATTACCAGTTAAAGCAGTGTAAATAAAGACTAGAAATGTATAACGAAGAATAAGGGAACGCCGAATAGAGGTCTCAAGACACTATACAAGCAGAATAGCTTATTAAGCAAGTGAAAGTCAGATAAACGTTGATTAGTACGATAAAAACCTATTGAACGTGGAGAAAAGAACAAGTATAAGCAAGATAGATTTTAAATTAGTAAGACAGTAAACATGCAGTCAAAACTATAATCAGCAACTTAATTGCACAGCTTATTTAGCTGCTTTTTTTAGTAGTTATATAACACGGCCTTCGAGTTATGTTGTTAAAGGCCTGACTGTTATATTTATTATTTTGCTTAAATGATGAGTTTAAATTGTAAAATGTCAATGTGAGCCTCTGATCCAAAGCCATATGGAAGCCAGAAAAAGTACGGTAATAAAGCAGTAAACTAGCATGTATAAAGTATTTTAGAATAAGCATCAGGTTCAATCAGACGGAGGAAAGACGTGAGGCAGCAGCTTTTATAGAGCGCGAGTAAAGATATATAAAGCAGTAATAATCATTAAAAATAGACTAAGTACGGGCATGAACACCGCTTTAATTTTATTAAGTATATAATGAGCATGTAAATTGAACTTATAGTATTAATAACAATATTGTTCAAGTTAATTATTAACCGGACATTACTAATCGGAAATTAAGGTGTTAGGTAATCACCAATTTTCTTAAATACTATATGTTTTACTGATCTTTTACTTGGGAGACTTATATAAGAGATATGTCGCACATTAGTTTAATAGTTTTTAAAAAATTCGTACAATTGTAGTAAAAATGAATGATTCGTATTATGGAGGCACAACAAAACATATAATTAGAATTCTTAGAAATGACAAATTCTCTTTGTTAATTTTTTCAGGAATACCAAATTTAAATATATGATACTCGGATATTAAATCATATTATATTTCGATATCCAGCGGGAATATTATTTGCAGTTACTGTACGGACTAGCATACGCGGGTTAGGGTATCGGCGTAGCGTGTTATACGGTCATGAATATTGGCGCCTGCGGTTAGTCAGCTAACTTCAATCGACGGGTACGGATCCAGTTACTAGGCAGATAATTTTGCAGCTATTATAGCAGGGCGCTACGATAGGCAGTCAGTTTGAGAGATGGGTTGACCTATGCGTAAGCGCGACATTACATGAACGTATTGTACGTAATCTACATGTCTTCTAACTGATTTGATATAATCATCTTTAGATTTAATATTACTTCTGTCAATGTATAATGTATTAATATACTATATTTTATATAATTAACTAACTATCATAGATAGTTAAAATGACATTACCTAAACAGATTGTAATATAAACATACCTTAAACTTTACGATTCCCATCTATATACCTATTTATTACTTATAGGGGTATAGACACCTAAATATATATAGAAGCAGTACATTACGGGGTCTATATACCTCAGGGGGTAAGGTATATATACTTAGATAAAATGAGCTTATGAAAAATAGATATATGGCTCTAAGTATTGGCACTATGTGTGCACTTAACTTGGACTATAGTGTGACACTTAATCACTTATGGCTAACTCACATTATTAATATGTACACTTCATTTGAGCATACTTAATACACTATATGGCACTTATATACACTAAATATATTTATATATATATCTGCACTTACATATATCACTCACCTGGCACTCCTCTAATACTCATAGACCACTATAGAACATCTAGGTACTTCTTAGCGGTCTGAGTTTATAGGGACCATAATCAAATCTGAACCATTATCAAGTTTATGACGTTATGGGTCAAAAATTGTACCCATGGTATATATATATGGAAGGGTCAAGCTGAAATATTATCATTGTCAATATAACAAAGGGTTAAGACATCATAAAAATAGGGCTAAGTCCTGATAAAGAGAGGACAATAAAATTTTTAACTAATATACTAGTTAGGTTCAAATTTAGACCCATAGGTATAATATATATGTAGCATAAGGTTAAATATAAAACCGAAAATAATCAATAGGTCTATATACACGATAGGTTGAAGTAGAGTCTTTATAAATTAAAATATATAGGGCTATTGCTATTGAAAGGAAAAGAATAAGATACCCAAAAATTAATATCCATATATAGTGGCAAAAATGACCCATGGATAATACACAAAGATGGTTTAGGATTAGGAATAATTTCCTAGTGGCGATACAAAAATATGTGACCCATAATTGAGAAGAAACCAATAATTACGTTGGCAAAAATATAGATACCCATGGAAGATCTAAAAGGGTTTATGCGTATAGATAAAAATATTAAGGGTGGCCAAATTTGTATATCACATGGAAGTACCAAAGGGTAGCTATCACAATACATTACCTGTGGCCAAAATTAGTTATACTCCTAATGGTATTATACTATTGGCAAGGTATGGTCAACTAGTTGCATAGGGATAATAGGTAAATTCCACAATCCCACTAGGGCTATTATGTAGCGTCCTTGGAGTGAAAAGTGAAAGATCTAAAAAGAGGTAGTCTCTTTATCTGTAAGGTACAATATAGAGCACCAGCGAGATAGATCTCACAATATTGAATCTTATTCGAATTCCCATATCCACTTTTTATTTTTAAATGGTCATTCTGTTTGGCAATGTTAGAGTGTGTAAACGGAGGCGATTGTGGGAGATAAATTATGGGACAATTCGAGAAATAAATAGGGCTACCAAGACCGAAGAAAGAGAGATCTTGGAGGAGATATTCTTGCACCTATGTAGAGTTGTGCAAATAATGGTCCTATTTGGCTTCGAGAATAAAGAATGTGACGGTTTGCGCGCGTAGAAATGTGATGGCGCAAGAGAGTGTGAAGGATTGGACACTCGCTTATAATAATTTCCAGAGGGAGGCTCGAGGGTATTAAGATAGACAGAAGAAGCAGGTTGAGGAGTCAGACTTCCTGTCTCCTTCAGCAGTTGTTGTTGTGAAATTATATTACTTCAGGGATGTACGTCTAGAAAATATGGGGAGTTTGTCTCAAAATATATAAGGGTTTTGACACTAATAAATATGAGTTCCATTATGGTGGTCTTCTCACAAGATAAAATTTAGGAGTGGTCTGAAGGTATTTAGCACACAGGAATTTTCGTAGTGGAGGTTCAATTTATACCTTGACCAGCCATGTGGAAAGAACCAGATGAGGTTAGAGAATCGCACGAATAAAAAAAGTGTCATTTAGGAGACGACAGAAATTATTTTTAAGGTATTGTCACGAGACGGCGCATAAACGAGTAACTAAGGTATGCATATGGGATGTATCAGGTACACTGTACTCATCATGGAAGGGCTGAATAAAGAAAACGAAAGATACCTTGACAAGTTCGGTCAAGAAAGAGTACTCAATATATGAAGGATGCGGGATAACATTTTTGAAGACAGGATAATATATATATATCGTTGGAATCATATAACTTTTTGTATAAAATTAGACTTACTATTATATAAAAAAGCACTATAAGGATAAATTGTTTTATTGCATTATCATCATAATTTCTTATATGACATAGGTACTGAAGGTTGGTGTAGTAAATATGTTTAATCTTTGTAACTTTGTCATCTCTGAGTATAGAACAAAGATGATAACATTCTTTCATGAATGAAAAAAGCCAGTCTTGATAGTATCGAACTTAATAGTAGGTATGGGGGTATATAGCACTTTACTAAATATATATTTATATATAATAGGTTAAATAATATAATATAATCTTCTACCTATTTAATTTAATTTAATAAACTTTTAAAACACCAAATTCATGTATATGAATGTGCATATTGGTAAATAGAGATTATAAACGTTTGTTCAGAATGGTAGAATGTAAGTATGGATTGGATTTTTGAAACTGGTTAATTTTCAGGGAGAATGTATGTAGAAACTACGTAACTTATAAAAGCTACGTTTGTTATACATGATTTGAGGAATCAGGATAATTCTTTTAGCATCATTTTTTGCTATAAATTTTATAATTAAGCAAATTTTAGAAAATATTATATGATTTATTTAACACAAAAAAAAAGTTAGAAAAAATTTGTTTTTATACTCTCCCTTACTTGAAAAAGTTATATAATATATTTTACAATAAAATTTCTTTATTTTATAACTTAACAAAGTGCTTTGATATTTATTATAAATTTTTTTTACCACGCTTGCAAATAACTATAAAACGTTATTTGCACGCGTATATCTCTTATTCTTGTTGGTAGGCAGGGTAGGTTTTTAGCACTACCCTTTATTTTTATATGGAGTCTTTAATAAATAATTTATAATGGTGCTATTAATAAAAATTGATGGTCTAAATTTTATTTGGAGTGACAAAAAGGGACTCCAAGATATCATTGAAAATAATAATAATATCAAATTAGAATAGATAATATGCTATAGCTACTTCATAAGCTTTTGTTGTATTTTTATAATTATACATTTAATATATTAAATTTTATTTCTATTCAATGAATACGATTTTATTTACATTCCTAGCTTTTATATAATCTTAGATGATTTATATTTTCTCAAAGCTCTATTGAGTGCGTTATCTCACAGCATCATCATCATTCAAATTAATAATTTTATTTATCATTATGGAATATAAGCCAAGAGACGTTAAATATTCGACTCCTTCTTCTTAAGAGTTTCTGAGCTGATTAATTAATTAACTAGCAAATTATATTGGCATAAATAATGAGTTCATTTTTTTTTTTAATTATACCAAAAAAAATATCGTAACGAAAATATTTTGAAGAATATGTATTTTACTGACAGAACTATGGTCCAATCACTTTAGCTTCTCTTCTCTTCGCGTTGAGACTAGATTCAACTTTTTAAAATGTTGACCTATTGGAATCTCGTAATCTATTAAAGAATAATATATAATAATTGGAAATATACATATATGGACTTCAGATCACGCACTAGATAGAAACTAACTCATTCTCCATACTCAATGTATTGTTATATTTTTACAATTTAAGAGAAATTACATATACTACTATGAAAAGGTACAATTCTTATATATATATATAGCATTTTATATTTACAGCACAAATCTTATACTAATTATTTTTGCTAGTAACGTATTAATAATACTTAATATACTTGTATTTGTTTTCTTTATTATATATATTAATATTATCTTAGCGTAGAATTACTTAATCATGAATTGCAGTACATACAATACAATTAGAAACATGATACACTTTAATTATGATACATGATGAATGAATAAGCACGTATAATAAACTTAACTCTAAGCCCAAGTGATGAGTTTAGGTATTTCATACTATATATATTAATGAAAATTTTTTAATAAGATACATATTATTTCCATTATTAATTCATCACGTGAAAATGAATTTAGAGCTCTCAAAATTACAGCAAAAAAAAGTTGAAAGCTAGTTTGATTTATTAGATAAAATGGTGGGCTTTTTTTTCATTTTAATTTGCTCGAGAGTACGATTGGTCAAATAATAGGAAACTATTTTTTCGTTTTTTTACGATTGTCAAATAATAGAAATTATATGGGTACAAGAGTTATTTTTACTATATATTGGAAAATCCTTGCATCTATTTGAGTTATATATTGATTTTAGGGTTCACTGACTTAACAAGTGATAATTAACGTTTTTATATAAAGTAAAATAGTGCATTCAATAAATAAGTTAATCAGTAGATTATATAATAATCGAGAAAATAAAAGTAGCTGACGAATAGGCAATGAGCTGGACACGGTGTGTTTTCTCGATTCTTATTAAGCGCGGGTGCGCTCATCGGTTTAGTGTATATATATTAAACTAGTATGTGGTATTTACGCATGCCAGTGATACGCCATAACTGAATAGTATTAGTTGATTATATTATATAATTATTAAATACTTATTAATTTAAAACTTTGTACAGATCAAGTAAGCCATAATTATGGTTGCATAAGAAAATGAGAACTCTTGGAAGACCTTAAGATTATGTAAATGTGAAATGTCAACAAGCACCTACTAATAGAATTAATTGCAAGAATGAGCTCTAAATGATATCTATAATAAGTTATCGACGATCTATCATTCGTATCACTAATAAGATACGGGTTCAAACTATTGGCATCTTATATAAGTTAATTAAAAGGGTAGTGAATAATTATCCTTGATGTAAAGGAATACACTTACAAAATTTCCTCTTTAATTAGGCGACGCTCAGAAAAATGAATTCTTTAGACGCTTTTTTCTTACGATAGATCGAGCATAAATTAGTATATAGTGTAATTAAGATAGTAAGATATTGAGTAATTCTTGTGTACATGTAGTGGTGCGGTTATATGATCGATCATTATGACTTGATCATAGGTCCAGGTTATGTTTTTCCACTGGCGGTTGACCGGGTGCTAGGTATATTCATCGCGTTATATTTATCGCGAACGTACCTTATACCAGCTTTCACTTATTGGAAGTCACCGATGGCTACAAATGAAGATATACCATGTATATTTAACAGTATATTATTATATATAAGCGGGACATAGGTATAAAATATTATAAAATTTGATTAACTCTATTTTATATACTCTTAACGAAACTTTCATTGCCGCCCTGCTAAATATATTAAGCTGAAGATTTGCTATTACTGAATGTAGCATACCTTTCTCAAATCATTTTCTACACAACGGAAGCGCTGAGATCGAGGCAGGAAGCAAGGATGTAAATTGCAGTTCAAATTCTTTCGGACATAAAGGCGCTCTCTCCTGCATTGCTCCGTAATTGCGGGATTACATGCAGGAGGTAAAGAACCTCTTACTCTTCTATCTCTATATCGGTAGCAATTAGATTTTATTCACTATTTGCTTCACCATATATACGACTCACGCCGCCCACATTACTCTACCAATCTTATCTTCTGGTCTCCAGTCAAGTGATCTTCTTCCTTCTGAGCTGCCAGTACCGTTAGAATCTCGCAGGGTATATTCTCCTCTATTATCATTATATTCTATTCAGGAATGATAGCCATTAATATACCTCATACTTAGCTGTTTGTTTCTCTATATCAACTAATTACAATGGAGAGTGCTCTATTTATCCAAAGCTACGCGCACTAATTTCCGAGATTTTCATTCTCGCTTTCACTACCTTATCTTCGCACTCTGCTATCTTACCTCAGCACTCTTCCATTTCGTTATGACCCAAGCCCTTGATTGATACACATGAATACAGAGCTCTTTTATAGTATGCTGATTGGTAGAGGTAAATTGGTTTCACAAGCTATGCCACGATCTCACATAATATCCGAATCACAATACGAGAGTATGTCTTGAGTATTTTAGTTACGTGGTAATAGGTAAGAAACCTCAAAAAATCCCTTTAAAAACGTATACTTTAGACACGAGCAAAACTGCCTGTTCTGCTTCCCACTGAGCATTACATTCCACCATAAGGCGTCCCACACCCCTCGAAAACGATTTATTTCACTATATATCCATCCATCATCTTCTATCCCATTTTCCAACATTCTACCATCCACGTTACAGTGGAATAGTTAAGTGAGTGTTCGAGTGAAGATATATGCTAATACACTGGCTGAAATAGTGCATCGAGATTGCGATCCATATGCCCACTATCCCACTTTCTTTATCGCGAATTCTCACCATCTGCGTTCCTTCTGTGCAGTGTTATTAACAATGTATTTATTCCTTCTCTAGACTCTCCAATAATATGAATTTCACTTCTAACAATTATATTTCTCATAATGTTTTACTTCTGAATAGTTCGTTTTGTTGATTGCAACTTCACTGTTTTATGATATGTCGATCTGATCATCATAATGATCATCGACACCTGCTCACAAAACTACTAAGTCACTATCTCTCGGATACAAACCCATCATCATATATAACTTATGGTATTGAAACTCTAGCAAGGGAGACGCAATACATCCTCCCTTTATCCCGCTTGTACATGGGGTGTATATACCATACTCATCCTTAAGTAACAATACAGCTGTTTCTGGACGGCCACTTCTTACACTAGATGACGATACGTTAGAATAGCTACGTTAATCTTAATACTATCACATTTATACTAAAACTTAGGTTCCATAATCACCTATAAAACGGATATTTATCCAAGCGTACCCTCACATAACTTATCCCGCGGCAATAACACAAATCTCAAATAACGCTTATACTCTTAGAATCCTTATAAAAAGCAAGCATTAAGTAATTGATCATTTAATATATCCCACTTCACCAACTCTTTCTCAATCACTCAATCTTCAGGCTTAATAAGACAATATCGTGAGTTGGATCCTCATATATCACCTAGTGTCACTTATAAAACATATTGGGTCATTATTCACAATTTACTCTCCCCATCTCGCGAATTCATTGATATGATCCTCTCCAATGATCCTCGGTGAGTTATGTATCAAGATATAAAAAGCGAGGGGCAGAAGGTTAAGTTCGCCTCTATAGATAGTTGGGATGAGCACTCGACACTCGGAGGCTGTCAGCTCGCTGTAAATATGGACATATAAATTGCCTTCCATTTCCGGTAGCCCGTTTCCTCTCTCCAAAATCCGCGGTAGGATACATCGCCTCTACCATCATTTATTAGCGTAGAATTAGTTTTAGTTTTGTGTATCCTAAGTAAAACAGTATAGATTGGTTGAAATGAACAAACGTAAGGCTGAATTGCCTTATAATACTTTAAAAATTATCTTTAATAATATTTTTAATATATTATATATTTATTTTTTTTACAATTTTGAGATAAGTTTGACAAAAACGATTATAATATTTCAAACTTTAAATGCTACATATAATTTGCTGTCTAAATTTGCAGACAATCTGACTATCATTGCTAACCGTTTAATTTAAACATTTGCTCTTTTCCTTATCCTACTTCGCGTTCTGGTCTTCCTCTTCGCCTTAGTTAGTTCGCTTTACTCGGTTATAAAGTACTCACGATTTAGGTAGTACTTTACGTTCTTGCTGGGTAATAATTGTTCCTCTGGTTTGATTTGTGAATAATTGATTATTTTTCATTTAATTAATAAATTTTATTAACAGAAAACAGAATACAATCATTTCAACAACATTATAATATAATTATATATATATTATAATATCGAATATATAGAAAAAAGCCACATTTTTATAATCCAATGGATTACGTAAAACTTAGAAAGGTTGTTGCTTCTTGTTTTGTGCCTTCTTGTCGTTTTGATTTGGGAATAAAAGTGAAAACATCACTATCTTCAGCGTATATCGGTTTGTCGATATGAAATTTATATTTTTAATACATAAGATTTCAGGACTTGGACGGGAAAACCCGAGAGTATTTCAAAAGCAACGTATTAAGTTGAAGGAGATAAGAAGAAAATTACACTTGTATTATAAAGAAAATCGTTTTTTCTTTAGAAGAACTGACAATGAATGGTACAGACTTCTGATTTGCATTCACTTTACCATAAAAGGGATACTAAAAATAGAATCAAAAGGCTGAACAATGGTTTAATCTTCCAGCATGTTTACAAAAAACTTATGTGGCAAAGGAGATCTGTAGTGCAATAGAATGTTACGCACATAAATTTGGTTCTAGATTTCATTGATATATAAATACTGTTATTATAATTATGGACAGAATATTAGATGATCACTACAAAAGATTTTGTCCTCTTCATAACAGAACTGACAAAGAGAAGTACAGAAGATTCATTAACAGACTTCAGAGTGAAGTTCATTAAATAAGGGACAGAATCCGAAAAAGCTACGACTTTCTTCAAAGTTTAAAAGGTGCTGCAGCAAACCTTTGAAAATTATAAGCTACTTTTAAAATAGTTTATTATTTATTATTTTTATAATAAGACTCCAATGGGGAATCATTTCCAGTAACATTATTATATTTATAATTTATGCAAATCAAAACAGGCATCGAATTGATATCAGTTGTATTAAATATCAGTACTAATATATATTAATAAATCTATATATATATATATATAATATTAATATATATTCTTTGAGGATGCAGGGAATATATATATACCCTTTTATATATATAATATATATATTTATATTAAATATATATATATATATTATTAATAATATATATATAATAAATATATATTAATATATATTAATATATTATATATATATATTATTAATATATTATATTTATATATCTATCTATCCTTATATATATCAACATATATATATACATATTATTATGGATAATGTACGGGCTAGCAGCTCTCCTTAGAAGAAAGATAGCGGTTAACCAGCACATGCGCCACATATCTCGCAGACACACTCAGCTACAACAAGACTACTCTTTAAACGATAAAAGTTGGAGGGACAGGGAATTATTTTTGCTATTGAGATGCTCGATGCTATCTGTCTGAGCGATAAAGACTTAGTTATTTGGAACCACTCGCAAAACTGACGTGAAACATAGTGGGGGGTGTTTATTTTTAATTTATAGGCCTTTTATTTTATTTGCTAGGGGGAGAGGAGCTGGGACAGGTACTTGAGTCACTGCTTATGGAAGTTCGTGGTTCAAATATATAATTCTTGATAAGGGGAGATTTCAGTTGGACGTGCTTGTATAATTATTTAGATTGTATATAAGGGTATTCCGTGATTATACTTCATTATTCTTTATGATTATATTTTGAGTATGGATGTACTATATATTATAATTATAGTAATGGGATTTCTTAGTGTTATATATTGTTATTTTATAATATATAAATACCACTTATAATATATATTATATATTATATATAATATATAATAATATTATAGTATTATATTATATTATATATATATAATTATATATATATATATTAATTATATATTATATGTTATAGGTAATAGGCGGTATGCGTTGTATGCGTCGGTGTGAAATGGTCTGATCGAGGCACGGTTGTGCGGGAGTGCTGGTGCACGGCCCTTTCGCAAGTGACGGGAAAGAGGGAGAGGCGGAGGGACGCGACCACAAGGCGACTACGGATGCTTACCCAGAGCACGAAGCAGGGTTAAGGAAAGATCCCTTGCTCTAGGAGGATGAGTGAATTATTTAATAGTCTAACCTACATTACGTTCCCCAGAAAGGGATATATCGAAAGACTATCCAGTATCTGCCTAATTCAGGTGCGGAGATCCTGGTAGTTAATATCTTTAGTAATAACCAACAAATACAATATTTTAATAGAAGGCTATTTTATATTATATACGAGTAACCACTATTAAATAAGGTTACTCTAAATAGGCTTTCTAATATCATCATATAATTATTAACAATAATTTTTTTTTTTTTTTTTTTTTTACAATTTCCTAACTAACTAAAATTTTACAAGGATTTCCAAAAATGTATTCCTTTCCTGTAGCTATTGCAACACACGAGATTTATTTTATATTTTTTTTTATATTCTTTTTTTTTACATTTTATTACGACTTAAAATTTATAGACGAGTAATATATTACAGCAATGTATTAATCTACTTATTTCTCACCGGTAGCTGTTGTAGTTTTGAGTAATAATAGGTAGTTGGTTGGTCTACTACTAGAGGCCAAACAAGTACTCATCAGATATATATATATATAATAGTCTATTAAACACACTTGAAGATGATTATTACAGCCAGATGAATAGCTTTTTCGCATGTGTAATTTATACATTGATGAATAATCATATTTTGACTACTGTAATAAATGTAAAAGTGCGATGAGTCATCAATCTACAGATCAAAAAACTGAAAAAATACTAAAGGCGTTGTAATGGAAAATTGACCAAGCACTCCACAGTTAAATCTTATATTAAGAATATAATTATGAGAAAGGATCTCTAATCTAGTACAGATAGAACTTATGAATAAGATATATGACTCAATCATGTAGATAAAACAAAATGATATTAGATTAGTATCTGATAGTACAAATATAATGGTAATAAAGGGTTTCAATATCTACCAGATATACCTAGTATCTTAAGAAGATTGATCACAAACTTGAAATAAAATAACAATATGTATTATGATCTTGATAGATCATCGTATGCCCTAAAACAAGCGCACACTCGAATATCTAAATACGTAATGTAGTTATATTCATAGCACGAATATCAACTACTCACGATCGACGAGCACATGTACGCTAATATCCTTTTACATAATCTACAGAGGCTTGATGCAAAATTTACTAGCATGAGTAAACTATCATTAGCTCTGTTAACTATATTAATTATTACTAGTAATTATGTAGGATGGTGATACTTGCTATGTGCCTATTAGTATACTACAATATGTGGTATGGCCCTTATTAGATGGTTAGAGCATCCGGTATTGTTAATATGCGACGGCGTAGTTTACCTATGTTACGTAAAATACTTAACTTATGAGAAGTTAATAAATCTCTCATGTGATCATTTATTCATTTTAAAACCAACTACTATACTATATGTGTGCATAGCCACTACACACATCTGGCATGTCATCTTTTTCATATACTAAAAATATATAGGCGATACGATATGGCTATCTACATAGACCATCTTGACAGATATATATTATACCATTCTACCGGGACTAAAGAGAGGATCTCCGTTATTCCGCTCAAGGGGTTTCATCACTGTACTACCTCGGAGCCCTCTGCCACCACATAGCCAAGTTTCAGACGGTAATAAATGCCCATGTGGGGGAGTCGCCTGTTGACAATCCTTTGTCAAAATATGCTAATAGAATAAAGCAAACTTCTGATTACCATATCTCATGGACATGGTAGCATAATGAAAGAGATAATGATAATACGACTATCGATAATTAAATGGATTAAGACAATATCTAAGTATTTTCGGGTAAATTAGTGGTTATAGAGACAGGACGAGGTAAATTGCAGAAGTTTATAACAAAAGATATAGAAAAATCGTCAGAGTCAAGTTGTTTACGAATCGCCTAGCTTTCACTATACTATTTAAAAGAAATTACAATATTTTCTATGGAAATATTATATTTTTGAGATTTTCACTCCTGTTCAGACAGAAAGGGAGTTTAGGTTATTTTATCATCTCAAACGTATAACCCCGGTGATCCAAATACCTCAGCCTAAGGAATAGGGATTTTGTTTACCCCACAGCTAACATCATTATACCTAGAATCATTATTAGTGCCTAGAGTGCAGTGGAATGGCACTAACCATTATCTTCCGCGAGCCACATAGATTACTATACTACCAAGGCAAGGCAACTTCTAGCATCATCACATTAGCATACAGCGTATCTACTATATATATACAATTCTCATTCCGTTCGTCAGTTACCTAATATTACTGGACAACCCCGGCTGGTTTCAGATTCTCGCCTGAGAACATACTCTCATATGGACCCGTTCAGACGTGGTCCATGTTTTTTAAAACCAGCCCACAGCAGTAATACGAATTCATAGTATTGACGTACGGGGAATTCAGAACTTTATCGATATGTTATCAGGTAGTAGACTTATAAGCATCTACTAAGGGAGGAGAGAGGAGGGAGAGAGGAAAAGAAGAGAGAGAGAAGAGGAGTACCGGGGAGGAGGGCAAGATTGGCGCGAAGAGGAGGAGAAGCAGGTACCGCGGAAAAAACGACGAGAGGAACGGTGAAAAGAGAGAGCTCAGGGACGCGGACTCATAAGAAAAATAGACGACAACGAGAGAGAGAGAACAGAGATTACGACATCGGCAGTGCAACAATAGTAGCCGGAGTCTAGCATTGGTCTTTCGTCTTCTCTAGTCAGTGACCATCTAGTAGACCTTCATTTTCTCTTCTGAAAAGCGAGGTGTACCATTATTTTGGATATTGCGAGGGATCGAGTCCAGTGAACGGTGGCGAAGCATCTGCAGTTCCGAGGCAAGATTCTGGTGCTAATTCGAGACTCAAGTGGAGGCGCTCGATCTTTTCAACTCGTGTGGTTTGTTCTATAAAGTCTTTATCTTCTGCTTCACTAAGGACAGGGCATGCAGACGAAGCAGAGATAATAACCTCTGTTCCTGGAAAAAGCAGTGTCCCAATTGAGATGTCTCCTCTTCTCTTTTCCCCCAGCGACACACAAAAGGTTAAACCAACTCTATCATCATAACACGGCAAAATGTTCTCCTCTATTGTGGGATACAACTCACTAACAACCAACGCGTATCTAATGTAGCAAGGGATACTGTCTACAGTTACTATAGTGCGTAAATAGCATTTCCAAAGACAGGTACTCTATGATGAATGTTGGTGCGGTAATTAGAATCGCATGTTTGATTCTAGGTCACGGTTTAAGTTTTTTATCCATGGAGGGCTGACGGGTGCTAGTAGTTATCTATCTGCGATTTTTGCGACGATACCTTACCTTATAGTTCACTGTAGCACGATCCGCTGGTCAGTTATACATATACGGAGAGCCATTGATTTTAACGACGGGAAAAGGTATAATATATAATTATTAATATAATCCTATTTTTTACTTCATAACGATAACCTTCAGTATCGTCCCAGCAAATAATAGCTGAAGAAGGTATTGTTGCGCTTCATTGTCTAACCAATATAAACTGAACTATTATGCATACACACAAGTTAACGCGACAGCAGAGTAAATTGAATAATTTCATAGCGTTTCGTTCGTATGCAGGAAATGACAAATGATAGTTATTAGTTATTTAAGTTTATACTCACTGATAGGCTTTGGATAGCTGGTGGGTGTGGTGCGTTACGAGCCTCATCCTCTATTATCACTAACCTCTCTCACATCTCGCCCTATATAACTCTATACAACTATATATTACTATATACTGTCATACATACCCTACTTAATATATCTCCATCGCTACACACCTACCCTCCTTCCTCCTACTCATCCTCCCTCATCACCTCCATTCAATCTCTTTAATTCCATCCTAATTTATACCTTACTACCTTTCTTGGCTTCGAAGCTTAAAGTCTTGATTGCCACTATGACCTAACACCTTACACTAGATTCAAAGTTTTTATCTCCTATCACACTCCACAGACTCATCTACTTACTACCACTCTGCATTATCTATACTTACCACAAAGTGGAGACTTTAATATGGAAATTTAAAAACTCTCAACAATCTTCATAGCCTCCGGAAATTAATACATCACCCAAGCACAACATTATGCTACCTCCCATAAATACACAACCTCTCGACCACACACCAAAACTCCCTCTAATTACCATTATACACCATCTCCTCTGCGGGTCTACACAACACAGGCCAAACCCGCATACATACACACACTCTTTTCATAAAATGTCAGCTCAATATACTTGCCACATCATTTTCATCTACGGACAATACAACATATCACTAAACGCGCAAAGAATTTCAGCTGCACACTAATACAACCACTTGGCATAAAGAAATATTGTCAACATTTTCAATGTCTCGCTATATCCCGGATACAAGGTATATGAGACTCCATATTGAACGCGCACTCAAAATTATCTTTCTTTTCAAAATCTCCTCTTACCCTCACCCCTCCCAATTGTATTAGCTACTCCAACCATCTCTTCATTTCCAAATTCAACCCTAATTCTTAAATAGATATTCTATCCACCTCTTCATCCATCCAGCCTCGCCATCCTCTCGCAATACAACTCACTATCCTTAATATGTAATCTCATCCATTTTACTACCTTATATTCCTTTCCAAGTACTTTTCTTGAAAATCCAGGGGTTCCCACTCCTACATTCGTGAGACTCCGACCAGCCTCCTCGCACACACCTTCCTTCGAACACTCCTTCATTTCATTCTTCATAATATAATTCTTTTTTCCTCTTGTGAATTTGGATTTATATTTTTTTATAGGACCTTTATTGTGTTGCCTGCATAACTGTTATCACTCTACATCAACTACTACACTTTCACCAAATGATCTGTTTCATAGCAATACGGGTTTTAACAATCATAGCATAGTATCGACTTCATTGAGCGGGTACATCTAGGGGAGAGCGTTTTATAACATCTCACTCGACTAATACAGTATTCATATTCACTTCCTTTACTATAATAATTATCTCAATTACATTATTATTATTCCAATCTCATCCGGATTCGAATACCCTCCTAATTACCAATTTCCATGCAAAAACTTCAATCCATAAACAATTTGAATATTAGTCACACGGCGACATTATAATATAATCACCCCTACCCTATTAATCCACACGACCTCAAACATCTCACTCTCTATACCCTCTCTAGACACTTATCATCACACACATTTCAACTATTTATACCTTATATAAATAAGCTCCTATATCACTTTACCTATATTACCCTCTAGTACATATTGGCATCGCGGGTTTACCTCCTAAAACCAGCAACCTCAGTTATGATCCCGGTAGTTCAGTCTCAGATTGTTACGAATAGAATGGAGAAGCTTGTCTGCACGGTCGAATTAGTGGCAAAAGCGCATGTCGCATACACTTCCCCTCTCACCTCTCATAATTACTATGTCTCCACAAGCTCATGTCGGATTAGTGTAAGTGATACAACTTTGGTGCTTGAGCTAGCACCTAATACCCCAGGCTCACTGATAAATCTCTTCGCAGTTTCTTTACCTCCAAACTTCAATTTCTCTTTTAATTTCCCACTAGTTTTAAACTCTTTTTTTGACAAACTCTCTCGCTACGATTACATACATCCAAAACAATGCATCTGTAACCAATTTGCCTCACTGCAATGCAAAAAGAGATAACAATCTGAACAGACATATAAACAAAAATTTGGCACTCATGTTGGATTAACTACTCCACTTCCTCCCTAGTTCTTCTCCTTTCCCTATTATATCCAGGCGAAACCAAACATCTGTTCGCAGTTCTCGCTCCATCATATTCCAGTGGTACCTTTAGCACCATCTCTCCAACGATATAGTGTTCGCTTTATTACTTACCCGGTGAAAGCAGCATAATTTTCCACCCCTATACTACTCCCTCTCGAACTTTCACTTTCTACACTTCGCTGAGAAGGCTACACTCATGACTCAGTGCGCGACTTTCTCCCTTTCTTCTTTCCTTTCAGTGCTGCTCGCGTCAGCTCTAAGTTAGTGAATGTTCCCGTTGTAATTTCATCGTGAGAAAACATCATCACCTACTCTCCGCCTCAAACAATCATCGATATTTGGGCTAATCGATATTGTATCGCTTATTTGTCAGCTTGTTTCCGCTGAGTCCGGATTTTGGCACCCTTTGCGGAAAGGGGTGCCTCAGACGTTGCGCAGCAACCATCGTCACGTGTCCCCTTACGTTGATTTTAGGCCCCTCCTTTCGATGTCCAATTGCATCTCCATGATCTATCTACTTTTTCGTGATATTCTTCCTCGGACTCGCTCACTTTTAGTACGGCAGATTCATCTTTCTAATGTACCAGTTACTATACAATAATAATATCGGTCAAGTGGTGGGATTAAATGGGATTAAATCGAGCTCACTATAGGGTACCACCTCTTCCTCCGTCCGCCTTGAGTACCTTCGCGCTGGTAGTGACCATCTGTAGCTAATTGATCATACTACTGGGCTATGCTCCACCTGCTCGCATTCCGTCTAACTGCTGTACCGGCTACTGGCCCTATCCAACTTCGCTAGTCTTAATGGTCATTGTTTTTATTACACTCTTTGTTCTTACCAGAGACAGTCTCTATCTTTCCACGGTATCTATCCACAAACATAATTACACACTCCCCACTAGGGATGACTATCATATTCTACCACTAACCCATTCCATACTATGACTAGTCTTATCTCAGTTCGCCCCTCCCATGAGATCCACTTACCACCCCGCCCTCTTTGCTTCACCCCACTTCAAACCTCTTACCTATTCACTCCCCATGAGCTATCTTCCATTCCCCTATTCACTCAACCACCATTTCACGATTGCAGCACCCCTCTTTATTTCCCCCCTCTTTTTGCTATCTTTACTGGTCGTATCTACTTAACTTTCTCCTTCGATAGCTCATTTTCCACCTTATTATGCTTCACCAGCTTGATCTGCCGCTCTTCAGTCTCCTTCTGGGTGTCTGCAGCGCCTCAAACTTTGATGGCACCTTTTACTTGATTTTTACTCGCGCTCAGTTATCCCTTACTATGATGGTGCCTCTCTCACAGCAATTTGCATCTGCCTACCTCTCAAGATTTTAATTCTGCTATCCAGCTGTCTACACTCTCTACCTGGGATGGCATCCCATTCATATCACTCTCGCATGTGTTCACCCTCACACTTTCTGACTCGCTATCAGTGTCCTTTTGAATAGAGTGGCTATTTGATCACTGGTAACTCAGCTCTCTGTAGGATCGGAGTATTGCTCTATCTCCTATGAATTTTGTTCGAGTCTCCATATCTTTATGCAGGACACCTTAATACTCTTTTCTCTTGTATTTTTCGCGGTTTTCAACAGCTCTCTTGTCTCGTCGCTCTCTCTGCTTCTGTAATGCGTCTGCATACTTTGACCCACTGGTTCAAAACTTGTTGGGTAGGTTACACCCTCACGGCTGCAACCTGCATGGAATCGCAATTTGCAGTGTTTAATTAATCTTATATACTCTATTCTGATTCCACCGCATTTACAACCCCACTTGTAACCTTTCTAACTGTATAGCAAGCCTTCCGCTCCTCTTATTCTACTCACAACCTCTCTTTGCCACTATTTAGAAGCACGCTTACCCATATTAATCATATTGTGTTGCCTTGTAACCTCCAACGGTATTTACCTGAGGACTAATTGATGACATCTCGATTTTGGGATCAGTACTCAATTAAATTCTATCGATTTCTCCAATTATCTTCCTCTACCTCTATGCCAGTTCGACCATGCGTCCTCATCTGTATTCTCCTGAACGCGTTCCCGCCCCGCCGCGCGCGCCAGCAGGCCGCAGTTTTCGCGCGTTATCGCATATTACACTACTCTCTGCCATTTCAAGTATTTCCCATAATTATAGCAATATAATTCTATATCTGTTATACTATCAAGAATTCTTTCTCAAATATACTATGAGTTCATTTTTTCCTAAACTTATATACCCACAACATCACTATATTACAATTTATGTCTCAAGCACCTTAAAGCTTTCATTTCATAACCTCAGTAAATCTCTAAGCTCCATTCATTGAGCATCTAAATTGCACCATAAGTACAAAAGAAGGATTCACCTACGCATTTGCCGCCCCTCGATTTCTAGTTTTAACACTTCTAGATTTATTCAATGCAAAGAAGCTAGCACGCTTAGGGCATATTCAAATCTATTTGTGTTGTAAAGGACGTGCTATTCTTTCTTTCTCATAGAATATCCGGCGATATCGTTTTAATGACAATTTTTTTAATTATAAATTTTTTAAATATTGCTTCAATGTAATGCACCGATACGCAACATCAGACGCTCTCGTCTGTTATATACAATTTTTATTACTCGCTCTACAATTTGTTATCCCGACTAAATTAATCTCGACTTAGTAACATATATTCCAGATAATCCTACTCCCCTTTTTGCAAACTAACAACTACTTATGAATACAGTAGCTATTCAAAAACATCCTAACAATTTTTTTCACATCTAACACTCAACCCCGAGTCCTCCCTTCTTCAACCCTTCGTTTACTGGCCCACATTTCATTAACAGCACACCCACACACACTGAGAAGATTTAAGCCACTCTCTACCAAGTCTGCTGTCCACTATCTTCAGTTATTATATATACTGCTTTACTACAACTCCAGGCTGTACCTTTACGGGACCCCTACCTCAGTAGGCTTTTGATTACCCTAACTCCTAGGTCTAATACCACTTTCTAATATATAATGACGAGCACCTCAACTATCTACTTCCAAAACAATAAATTTACATCATTAAGTACAAATTACTATAAAATACAATCACTCAATAATAAAATTATTGACATTTAATTTGACTAAAAATATTTACACTATGAAATGCTAATACAAAAATGAAAAAAGTTCATATCATATCAGTATAACTATATAAAATAAATTTATATGAAAGTTTTTTACACTATCCTTTCTATAAATGTTACGTTTATTCTATTATATTATAAAATTATTATATTTATATATTATTATTAATTATTATTCATATTTAATATATTTAGTAATTTAATATATAAATACATATTTACTTATACAGTATTGTTTACGTACTTCATGATATTATTATATTTTACACACACAGACATACACTACTGATATTACTCATTTACAAAATATTACTGATATTATTATATATTTATTTCTTTGCAGAATTGTGAATGCGATGAAGTTAAATGAAAGAGAACTTATAAAAGAATGAAGTAAATTATTTAATTATTTTAAGCCATTTAAAATTTTTTATATTTATAATAATCTATTACATTGATATATTTAACTAGGTGAAAATGTATTATTTAATTTTTATTGTTTTTTTTTATTATTCTTTTATTTTATTTATTTTATATTGTATTATATATTTATTATTAATTATAATTCACTCCATCCGAAGACGTCCAATTTGCTCTTTTATGACGTGTATGTGATTTCTTAATCTAAGCTCGTTTCCAACTTTTTAATGGGTTTGCGAGTTTATATTTATTTTTTTATTTCTATCTAGCAACACACTAACATCGACGACAAACCCCCAAGGGTATACCGGCACCGATTGGAGAGTTCAGGGGTCTCTCGCCTTCCGGAACGACCGGGTAGGACTAATTTTCCCCCTCCGAGGAGGGTCTTCCGGAACCCCGCTCTTTGGTATTTCACGCAGCGTATGTCGCGGGGGTTCTCCGCCTCCCCATCCCATCACACCACAGGCGTAACCTACACACACACACACAGGCTCTCCCCCTGTGTTACCGTCGGCTCGAGCCCCTTACTTCGCCGTGAACTACAAAGCATACTGCTCAATATATAAGTATTTTCAAACCCAACGGCCATTACGAGTGGGGCCGTAGCCGAACGGAGTAACAGAAGGGGTGGGACGTTAAATCATACATAATACCCATGATTCGCTGTGGATAGTGGCGGGAGGAAATCCCCGAACCAGTACACCCAATACCAAGGCGGGGGTTCGAGATGACACATTTCTTATATAAAAACCCGTGAGTGTGGGTGAGGGTGGGAATTAAATAGACTACAGGTCTGATCGTATCCCCGGATAGTGATAGAAATTCCTCCCATGACTCTAAGCTTCATTATGGTGCGGTATAACTAAACACCTCTTATTGTACAGTTTTTCTAATAATAAGATACTTTAACAATAAATATAAAAAATCAATATATTTGTAACACACCTAAGCAATCCATTAAAAATGAATTTTAGCACAGTATTAATAAAGTACTAGACATGAGTCATATGCCTCTGTCCTGGAACTGTTAATTAATTATTAATTTAAAAGTAAAAACAAAAATTATATAATTTTTTTTATTTTATAAATTTCAAACAATAGTTCTTGGTTATGATCTTCCCAAATTGTTTCTAAAACCAATATTTTTATTATAATGTTAATACATTTAATTACTATATCAAATAATACCTTTTCCTTCAAAAGTATTCACTAGTCCATTCATATCTTTAATGTAATCACATATACCACCTTTATATCATATTACTATAGTATTTCCTTAATAACTTATATAATATAATTATATATTACATTTAAGATCAAATTCTTTGATAATTTTATAATTATAGTGGTATACTATATAAATTTTTGTTTTTTTAATTTATATTATATAATAGTTAAATATATATATAATAATATTATATAATATATATATATAATATTTATTAATTATAATATATATATTATATATATATATATATATATAATATATACTATATAATAATATATAATA
>JABUQX010106196.1:0-25000 GCA_015478945.1 Trachelipus rathkii | reverse complement strand
AAATTTGTGATCGAAATTCAGAGTCGCAGCCCTTTCCTTGAAATTTACCTCTCTTGCCGGGAGGATTTCTGGAGAGAGTATCTTGAGTGAATTTATTTCTTCTGATTCTTATTGTTAATTTTATCTGACTGAAGAGTATCTCAACAGGACGGGTTTATATATTAATTTCATTTTCGACTTATGTACTTAAAAATTTTGCCTCGCGCAAATCTTCAGCATAAGTAACAAACATAAATTAAATTTTTTTTACAAAGTTATAATGGAGTATTACTACATTACTTCCCGCGCTAAACACGGAGTGAGAAAGTATGTTATAATAATTATACAAGATATAAAAATTAACCTTCATTCAAATGTATACATATTTGTGGGCATTTAACAATGCGCACAAACATATAAGACATATCAATGAGGTAAAAATAATAACTAAAATACATAAAGTTAAAGTACTTTCAAATGCTAGCATATCTAATTATGTCCGAAGACATAAGTAGACATACAAACATTTGAAGGCAAAAATAGTATACATGAAATATAAAGAATATTCAAATACGAGCATAATTGGTTACATCCGAAGATCTAAACATATATACAAATATTTGAATACATAAAAATACAATAATGTTATATATACAGAAAATAAAAGGTGCATTTAAACACAAGCATATTTGGTTATATCAGTTAGATATAAACAAACATACAAACATTTAAATGCATAAAAATACAAAAATGTTAATACATAATTCTTGATATGGAACAATTGAGTTTTCACAAGTTAAATAGGCCACATCGATCGAACCGTTGAATCCATGAAAGGTCCAGTATAAGGCGTTTCTAATGTATCCATGATTTGACCAATGCGCACGTAAATAGTTTTCAAAGCTGTAGTTACGAAAGAAACATTGCTTGACATATGTAGAGACGAAGTTGCTTGAAATTTAGGTCCTTTATTTGAAAAATTTCTTCATACATAAAAGGGAGCGGTCACAAAACCATTTAGAATTCGAAAAGGAATCAGAGTTCGTAGTGGAATCCAAAAATGAATTTCTGCCCATAATCCAAACTTAAAATGATGAAAGAAATCCATACCGTAAAGGAAGTTACATATGTATAGGCGAAGTTGCTTGAAATTTAGGTCCTTTATTTGAAAAATTTCTTCATACATAAAAGGGAGAGGTCACAGAACCATTTAGAATTCGAAAAGGAATCAGAGTTCGTAGTGGAATTCAAAAATGAGTTTCTGCCCATAATCCAAACTTGAATGATGAAAGAAATCCATGCCGAAAAGAAAGTTTGCTATGTCTAGCGATGAATCCTCGAACTGTGATAGTTGTGAAAAGGTGAAGACCATAATCCAAAATTAGAAATGAAAATTGAAGTTCGTATTGATAATGTTCGTTTGCTTGAGTCATTTTCTCCGAGTGTTCTGATTGGGAATTTTAGTATTATTTTAGTTTTTTCTTTTTCTTCATTTTGTGTTTTTCAGAAGGCGTTGATTGAAGTTCTGGGTGTTCTACTCCGGGTTCACCAATTATATAGGGATAAGACACTTGCTAGGTTGGTGGCTTTCTTTTTAAGAGACAAGCACCCTTATATAAGAGGATGGGTGGTAATTTAAAGATCCATATATGAATGATGGTATTTATTTAACATAAGTAAAGATATTCAATGAATGCGAAGAAGTAACAAAAGTCCCTTCTGTTGAGATACTCTCTCTTCGTAGGTCGAATTGGTTATCAACAGCCTTTCCAGCGCGTTTCCACCCTTTGCCTCTGACGTCTTCGTCTTAGCGAAAAATTGTGATCGAAATCAGAGATCGCAGCCCTTTCCTTGAAAATTTACCTTCTTTGCCGGGAGGATTTCTGGAGAGAGTATCTTGAGTGAATTTATTTCTTCTGATTCTTATTGTTAATTTTATCTGACTGAAGAGTATCTCAACAGGACGGGTTTATATATTATTTCATTTCGACTTATGCTAAAATTTTGCTCGCGCAAATCTTAGCATAAGTACGAACATAAATTAAAATTTTTACAAAGTTATAATGGAGTACTACATATATATATATATATATATATATTGTAATGAGCAAAATAGATGTTAATGCCTTAAAATATATATATTAATAATTTAAATAAGATAGTTATCGCTTTGTAACATATATATATATATATATATATATATATTATATATATATATATATATATACATATAATATATATATATATATATATATATATATATATATTATATATATATATATAAAATATATATATATATATATAGTATATTCATTCTATTATATCTAATATATATATTATATATATATTAAATATATATATATAAATATATATAAAATATAAATATATATATAATATATATATAAATTATATATATATATATTATATATATATATATATTATATATATATATATACATATATATATATATATATATATATATATATATATATATATATATATATATATATATATATATATATATATATATATATATATATATATATATATATATATATATAAATATGATATATATATATATATTGTACTATATATATATTTATAATAGATATATATATATATATATATATATATTATATATATATATATATATATTATATTTTAATTATAATCTATATATATATATATATATGTTATTGTATGTATGTATGTATGTATGATGTATGTATGTATGTATGTATGTATGTATGTATGTATGTATGTATGTATGTATGTATGTATGTATGTATGTATGTATGTATGTATGTATGTATGTATGTATGTATGTATGTATGTATGTATGTAGTGCGATGGAAAATGAAATGCTTCAATTCCCAACACTGTTCTGATTCCCCAAGTTCCTAGGCAACTGCAGACAAACTTGTGAGTATTTCAGTTATGAAAAGCAGTTGTTTTATTAGGAATTGTTTTATTATTATTATTATTTAAGTCAGTGGAAGTGGAAAAATTGAGAGATATTTTACCATTAGAGTACCTGTACTGATAAGCACAGTTTTAAAGTTTTGAATCATAAAGCTGGAATGAGAAAGGATATGACTATATTAAGTAACGGATCACATGAATTTTTCTCAAAGGAGGAGGTATGCAGCCAAAGAGTTCAGATAAACAGTGTGTTGCAATAGCAAAAATATAAATAGAATAATTTAACAGTAAGACGGCCAAAAAAAGATTGGCAATAGTTATTGAAAATGGGGGATAGCTGTTAATGAGAAAGATTCTACACTCCATCCTTACATAATGAGATGTATGAGTGGAATCATTACATCCTACATTCTCCTTAGAAAAATGAACAACAATTCTATAATGAGTTAAAAGCTGGTATGGTGTTAAGAAGTTTTGAAATCGTCTCTGAACGCCCAACCACATAGAAGCTTTCTTACTGAGAGTAAAATGACATCCTTCCAACAAAGATAACGAGAAAAAGAAGCATCAAGAATATCATGTACAGAAGAAAGTTTGAGATGTATGCTTTTGAAGATGTTATAATTGTGTGGAAGATTATGAAGATTAGATAGATGAAGTAATTGAATTTATGAGTCTCTAGTACAACCATGCCTTCCTTGCCACTATTATAAATACTGGAAAATATTAAAAATATGATATTTTTGGTTGAGTGAGATACTTTTCAAATACAAAAATGTATCGAAGGGTGGATTCATCCCAATAGACTGGATAGGTGGTGTAGGTACAAATAGTTAATTAGGTTATTAAAAAGAAGGAAGAAAGCATAGGGTAGAGCAGAACCCGAAGAAGAATCCCATTGATAGGTTTAAAGAATCAACAGTTGGTTCTCTACATAAGCGACCATAAAGCAATTGGGAACTGAAATCAGAAACAATTATAGATAACGAAAGAGGTAACTTTAGGAATCAAAGGAACAAATGATTCATCCAAATATTGATGAGCACAGAGCAAAGGGTCAGTGAGATGCAAAAGAAGATCACCAGTTGAATGTTTCTCACGTAAAACATATGAGATGAGAGTATGAGATGAGAATAAAGGATTTAAGAAAAATTTGCAAAGACGTTAAAACAGTGGATAAAGTGAGATGACGATAGTAAGAAGGTTGAAAATAGTCTCCATTTTAAGCATCTGTTGAATGAATTCATTCCACCAGCAAAAGGGAAAGTTGAAGTTAACAGGAGGGCTGCGTAGCAGATAAAAAATTTTGATGTGTCTTCTCCATCATTTTAAATTATTCCGCTCCAAGATTGACTTTAAGCCATTTTATCTTTTTTTATTATTATTATTTTTTACATTTTTTTCCATCCTTACTCTGAATCTCTGGTTGATACGTAGAAAGTAGGGTTGACCAATGTACCAGATGCGGTTCGGTGCGGTGGGGCAAGAAATTACAGTGTCCCGGTGCGGTTTTAAAAAAATAGAGGTATGTGCGGAGCGTGGAGCGCATTGAAACACAAATTTGCGGTGCGGTGCGGTGCGGTGCGGTGCTGTGCTTTGCAAAAAAATTACTTTTGATGAGGTGTGGAAAATGCTGGTGGTCGGCTAACTATAAGCAGAACCACAGAAGTGATTTCATTGTTTTAAAAATTTAAAGCATTAAAAATAATTTAATTTAAATTTTATTGCAGCACGATGCTATTATTATTTGCATGATAATTATCATTTAAATAATACTTGCCTGTATGTGTCCATATAATTGATCTGCAATATATCTCTAAATAATTTGGCCTCCTTTTCAATTTCATCTTGAAGAGATTTGTTTCTAGTAATTCCTAACAGAAAAATTGGTCTGCAAATACATTATTCGATTAACATAAGTTATTATATCAATAAAATCAACTGCAAATTTACTAAAAATTTAAATTTGATCATTATGAGCAGAAAAAAAATATTTTAAACCTTTTATATTTTTTCTTTTGAATAATGGAACTAAAAAGGAAATCTTTAAATGATATTAACATTATAAAATTTTTTGGTTTTCAAAAATTTTGTAGCTTCAAATTCTTAAATCTTTAAGATAAACATTATACTCTTTATTTCCAAAGTAATTGTTACCGTAATCTTGTATGAAAATATATGTCTCTAGATCCCCAGCTGTTCCTGATAAAGTGTCTCTTTTCAGCTTCTTTCATTGAAGAGAGAGTGATTGATAAGATCAAAGTTGAATTACCACAATAATCTTTCCTTATCGAATCCATTTTTATTGTAAGATTTTCGAAGGCGCTTCCTGCTTTGAAATTCAAGTTTTTCGGCAACTTTTGAGGACTTCTGAAAGAGATTTTAATCATAAAAGCACAGTAAAAGACCCTGATCTAAAAAACTGCACTGTGAATAAAAAACACAGCAATCTATTTCATGACAAAAGAGCAAATAATGTCTTTAGTTTGTGCTTGCACACACATATACACACACACACACGCACACGCACGCACGCACGCACGCACGCACAGACAAGCATACAGACAGACAGACACAGACGCACACATACAAACAAAAGACAGGCACACAGACACACAGACATACACACACACAGACATATATATATATATATATAATAATATATATTATACTATATTTATATATATATATATATAATATTATATATATTATTATATATATATATATAATATATAATTATATATACTTATATAATATATATATAACTATATATTATATATATATATATATTACTTAATCCTATAAACAGACTCCCAGGAAAGAAGCTTTCGCACCTTCAGTAGGTCAGCGTCTCTCTCCTTCCTGGCCGAAAACTTTTAACCCCAGAAAACTCCAGAAACCATTTCTCGGCCAGGTTTGCGACGCAGTCCTAAGTTAAAACACTCTCAGGGGTAGGGTTTCGCCCTTTCAGTAGATAGCATCTTCTACCCATTCACCCAAAACGTCTTCCCATAGAGCTACTCCAGAGTATCTCTGTTCTAGGCGCAGTAGCTGACTCCCAACGGTCTGGACCAAGGAGTGATCCACGCAAAAGGGAAAGGAGCCGGTGTGCCCTCGTCGCGCCCTATAACCAAGGCGAAAGAAGAATCTTCATATGTCCTGACCGGATCGAACCCTCCAATCATCATTCTTCCCTTGACTGCGGAGAAAACATCCTATATCCACCCAGAAAATATCACAATAAGAACAGTAGAATTCAAATAATTTATAGATCATAAATACTGAATAATATTTAAAAGAACAATTTCCATCCTTCTTGATTTTAAATTCTGTAATTAATTTCAGATTAAAAGGGTTGGAAAAAAAAAATTTTCCTTTCAATTTCCAGTTTTTAAATGTTTAATTTAGACTTAATTATTAATTTTCAATATCGATTTATACGAAATATTTACACAAAATATATGTTTCCATATGTTTCTGCAGTTTCATTAAAATTTCTTCTCCACTTGTCATAATAATAAAATAGCTTGAATTCATTATCTCCTAGAAGTTTTTCTATCCTTTCAATCTCTTCCAACCTTCTCATGTTATTTACCATTCCACGATCAAGTGGTATTTCAACTATACTATATATATAATTAAATTATATATACCTATATATACCATATAGTAATAATATATTACAAATATATATATATACATGATTAATATATATATATACATACTACTATAATATATATATATATAGCTAATATACCTAATTTATATATGTATATATATAATATATTATATTATACCTAGATTAGATACTTATATACGATTATAATATTATATATATATATATATAGTAGATATATATTAATATATTATATATATATATATATATTTATATATTATATTATATTTATCTAATATATATAATATATATATATTATATATATTGTTGTAAAAAAAAATTGGTTTATAATTTTTTCCTTATTTTCTCTACTCAACTTATTTTCATTTTTATGGCAGATTTAGAATGATGATTAAGCCAGATCCGTCTTTTGGTGCATAATTTTCATGATACGGGCGAAAAATCTATTTATTCCAAAATGCTTTTTTTTATTTAAAAAATCGGAATTGAGGATAACATTTTTTCTACTGGATCGATTTTAAATTTTTCTTGCAGATTTGAAAATGATTTGTCTAGACGTTTTTTCCATCAATTTTCTACAGGAAATGAACTTTTCAAGAAAGAAAAAACGCTAAAAAAACACTAAAAAAAACGCATGTGGCTTTCCCCTAGTTATGTTCACCACCACCAGTTGGTTTTCTCTAGTTCTTATGATTTGATGAACTTACCTACCATTACTCTATCCAGAATGACCATAGATAATTGCAGCAACCTCCTATTCATATCCCTGAGTTCCTTCGATTATATTATTATTACTGTATCCGGCACAAGTCTAAATTTAGGGGGCGTTTTTAAAATCAATTAATCAAGGTTGTTAGGTTAGGTTAAGTTAGGCTAGGTTAGGTTAAGTAAGGTCGGCTTAGGTTAGGTTAGGTTTGGTTAGGTTAGGTTTTTTTTACCCTTTATAATCTACATAAAAACCCTTAAAATTATTAAAATTTTTATCTTTTTCGCGATCATAAATTTACGCCCCTTCATTTAGACTTGTACCCTGTATCCATCTCTACAAGTATTCCGCAGGAAAGACCCCACGAACGGCAAGCAAACTTTTTTTGGCACTTAGGTGACGAAAATGGGTCGGACCTGCTGCCGTACTTATTTGATTTCCCATGGAATTACTACTGCTCCCTTGGGAGGGGCTTCTCAGAATATACAGAAAGCATAATCGACATAATTCTCTTTTGCATGGAGGTGTATATTCCATATTCTTTCCCTTCGGCTAAAACTAAATAATCTTGGTTTAACTCTGTTTATTCTTGTGCTATTCGCCATAGGGACAATGACTTCGATAATTACCGTCCTCTTCATATTTCCAAAAACTCATGTTATTTAAATTTCATCCCGAAATCGTGCAAAATCTATTCTCCTTGATGGTAAAAACTCTTTCCTAAGTAGAAAATGCAATGATCTTTCTGATTCTTCTTCCTCAAGCTCATTCTGGCACTTTGCAAAGAAGTTCAACGCTAACTTTGCTTCTTCCTCCATCCCTCCCTCCTCTAGTATCTTCCGAAGACACAATTGCCATCACGCATTCGGCTAAAGCTTAACTCTTCGCTCAAATCTTCGTTTCTAAATCCACTCTTGACGATTCCGAAGCTATTCCTCCTTCTCCACCCCTCACCCCCATTCTAACTCATTTATACCTAACCGTAAATTTCTATAATGTTGTGTTTCTGCTCTCTATGAGCTAAACACTAAGAAGGCATATGGTCCTGATGGAATTCCTCTTGTGGTTCTTAAAATGTGTTTATGAACTTGGTATACCATTTCGTCTCTGTCTATCTAATTCAAACTTTTCTTCTTCCTTGAAACGTGCACTCATTTAGTGCTGAAAAGGGGGGGGGGGACCCTCTCAACACTCTAACTTTTTAAAGTATTCGGTTCTACCCTCAACCGAAAGATTTGGAAACATCATAATTCATCTAATCTAATCTCTGTTCACCAGGATGGTTTTCGTAAGAAACGTCTTTGTGGTAATCCTCTTTCTTTTTTTCTCTGATTCTTGTTCTTCTGCTATTCGGGATTTCGGTGAATCTTTTGCTGTGGCTCTAGACAGATCGAAAGCTTTCGATAGAGTCTAACACAAAGTATTGATTTCTAAACCTCCCTCTTAAGGTATATACCCCTCCCTCTTATGGTATATACCATCCCTCTTATGGTATATACCCCTCCCTCTTATGGTTTATACCCCTCCCTTTTATGGTATATACCCCTCCCTCTTATGGTATATACCCCTCCCTCTTATGGTATATACCCCTCCCTTTTATGGTAAATACCCTTCCCTTTTATGGTATATACCCCTCCCTCTTATGGTATATACCCCTCCCTCTTATGGTATATACCCCTCCCTCTGTGACCTTCCCTCTGATTTCCTTTCCGGTGGTTCTATAGCATCTGTTGTAGATGGTTACCATTCATCCTTTAAATCTATTAATATTGGTGTTCCTAAAGATTCAGTCCTACTCCTACCCCCAACTCTTTTCTACTTTTCATTAATGGTTTTCTCTCTATCACTTCTTCTCCTATTTACTCCTATGCCGATAATTCCACCCTTCATTATTCATTATAATTTGGGAGTTGCTCCACTCAACAGCAATTAACGCATGATAAGATGGTGGCCTTGGAACAGCTGACCTATGATCTTTCTCGTATCTCAAATTGAGGCAAAGAAATCGCAGTAGTTTTCAATTCCTCAAAAACACAGTTTTATCATCTATCTACTTGATATAATCTTCCACACAACTATAATATCTTCTTGGAGGACTCGCAACTCAATTCATCTTCTTTTCTTAAAATTTTTAGAGTTTTCTTTTCTTTTGAACTTAATTATAAGGATCACTTTACCTCTCTATCCAAACAAACTTCAAAGAGGTTGGGTGTTCTGAGGCACCTTCGGTGCATATTCATATCACCCCATTTGCTTGCTCTGTCTAGAGAGGTTGTTGTCCCTTGTATAAAGTGTGCATCTAGGATCTGGGATCTGGGAGTGTGTATCTGGGATGGTTCTACACACACACTGATCTCCTTGATATGGTGGAGATTTGAACTTTTCGACTTGTTAATTCTACTACTCTCACTATACTCTCCTCCATCTCTTTCTAGCAGTTGAACTGTTGCTTCACTCTCCTCATACTCTAGTCGAGTACCTCCTCCTTTGAGGCGAGGTGGTGTGATTTGTCTTTCCACACAGTCTTATGACTCTTATCCTTTTTCTGTTCAAATTCTGACCTAAGATTTAACCGCTATGAACAATTTCACAAGTGTTTTCAAGTCTGGAACTAACTTCCTTCATTTATTTTTCCAAATTCCTTTCCTTTAACTTGCACACTTTCAAATGCCGTGTATCGGGACATATCTGCCTTTGATTTGGCTTTGGAGTCTGATTCCAATCATTTCCGGTAAAATCTGATAGGCCCACTAGCCTTTGCCCACTGAAGGATATATATATAAATATTATATATTATCATATATAATAATATAATATCTATATATATACGTATTTATTTATATAGATATATTATATATATATATATATTATATATATAATATATATATTATATTCATATACATATTATATATATATATATAATATTATATATATATATATTATATATATATATTATATTATATATCTATATATATTATTATATATATATAAATATATACTAAATATATATATAATATATTATATAATAATTAATACTAAATATAAAATATATATAATATATAAATCTAGATATATATATATATATACATATTAGATATATATAGCTCTATTCATATATATATAATATATATATATTAATACTATTATATATATTCATATAATAATAATATACCCTATTATTATATATATATATAATACTATAATATATATTATTTATAATATATATATAAAATATATAAATATAATATAAGTACTTATATATCTATATTTATATATATATAATATAAATATATATATTATATATATTATAATCATATTATATATATATATGTATATCATAGTTATTATATATATATCTATATAATATTTATATATATATATATATAAATATTATATATATATATATATATATATATATTATATCTTATATATATATTTATATGTCACGCTATGAGAACGCCGAGGTAGAGAATTTTGCCGTATCATCACTCACGATCGTCCTAAAATAGACTGCATCAAATATTCTCTCGCCTAAAGCTTAGTTGGAAAGATTATTATTTTTTTATCAATCTTATTATTATTAATATTATCTATTCAATACAATATTAATGTTAGAACTCCATACAATAACTTTGATCAGCAGTACGAGATATCCTATGCGAAAATTAATTTTAAATTGGCATTAGTTATTTATTTTAACCAATATATTAATTTTATTCGGATAATCTGGATAACGTCTAGCTTATATCATATATAACATGCAAATTATGCTATGGGCTTTTTGACTAATCTCTCGTTATTTAAATATCTATAAAATATTATAAAGAGTACTTTATCTTTTCATCAGAAGCTCAACTACGTTCACCTGTATAGCTTTCTCAGAATTGAAATTGTCTAGAAGCTCTATAAGAATAATCTTATCATCTTACTAAAAACACGTGAGCATCATTACCCCCTAGACAACAGAAATTATTTATTTATTTACAAGAACCCGCAAGAAGCAATCGGCCCTTCTTGACCGGACAGGCCCCCGTCCGAAAAGTTCTACTATCCTCCTGATTCTTTGCATTCTCCACGATGGACGCCATATTTCAAATAGCCAAAGATCTTGGCCTTAAGAACAAGGAAGCTACAGAGTTATCAAGAAAGGGACACGGGCTTTCGCCGAAGGAAGCGACGCAAAGCGTGTCTTAGAAAGAGAGGACAACGTAAGCCTGTCCTTAGAAGAGAAAGGAGATTCAAAGCAAAAAAAAGACGAAGATCGAACGTGGTTATGGTCAGAAGCGATGGTTAGGGCAGAAGCCGAGCGTATAAGAAGTCATGAACTGGAACGTATCAGACTTCAAGCGCACACAGAGAAAAAAAAATCAATCGTAAACTAAAATTCGATCAATCAAAGTATCATTCAATCAATGTAAATAGCAAATATATTTGATTTGCCATGATATTATTTCGAAAAAAACGTAAATAAATTGATAATTATAACTTTGAAATTAAATTTTAATCTTTAAATGAGGCTCATGAATTTAAATTAATACATAACTGTAAAGAAATGGAACTACTTCATATCGCGTACGAATTACTGATTTGCGACCCAACAATTGAATTTATATACAAGGCCTCCAAAACGCAGGTTTTCATTTAATTTGTATCAAAAATGGATGCCATGATTCGTCTTTATATACAAGTGTGTATTGTTGCGCCGTAGCGCCATCTTTCTTTTATGTAAATTATCTTAATCTTGGCATATTCTGTGAACTGCTTTTAAATAGTGAAAATAGACTATTACCACATATTCAACTGTTTCAGACGGTAAACTGATGTTTCATACAGTATATAAGAAAAAATAGTATATAGTTTTGGAAAAATAGGTCCTTATAATGGAATATACTCGCATACATTGATGGATGTGCCAGTTCAGAGTTCTAGATTCGTGCGAGAGTCTAAAAGATGTTTCAATATGTTATACTTATTGGAGTTTAAATAATCATTACGCTGCCCAAGAGTTTATTCGATGTCTGTAGTTCTTTATATCGCAATGTTGTGCTTCATGAGTTAGAACAATAAAATAAAAGACAGTAAGAACCACATTCAGGGAGCGGCCTATCCAAAGATTGGTTCTGTCCAAGCTAATCATATACCTTCTATATTTCCCGAAATAGGTTGAGCTCATGCAATCCACAAAGCACCCTAGGGCTTGCCCATACCTTACAATGTATACAATGCCATATTTAAAAGCACATTTAGTTTGTTTTCCTCGTTAACTTCAATCTCATATACTGAGGTGAAGAGGTTAGTTAGTGATCTTGCTACCTAAATAGAATCTATTAGGAAATATAGTGGGTGCTCCCTCCCGGGCGAGAATGGACCAAGTGAGCACTTCTGCAATTAGTAACAGCCCCTTACCACCATACTAGAAACCTCATACAAATCCCTTTCGAGAAATCCACGTAAAACTGGTAGAAGTGCCATTCTTAGGCTACCACCCGCTAACTAAATCTACACGTACATAGACTCAGTTAGTAAGCTACCATTACACTACCGATCTAAAAGTAATCTCAGGCAAAGACATATGACACCTGATAGAAGGAGGAGAATGAGGAGAAGGAGGAGGAATGTCCTAAAGAATTCAGTCCAGGGTAATGGAGTAGAGGAATAAAATATAGGGGTATATTTATAATAACCGAAAGGCATGGCTCTATTTCAGTTATTAAGAGAATTAGCAACAGATCCATCATAATGACTTTAATGATGAATAGAAAAGGATAATTATTACAGAACTAAATGACATTTATAGGATACTGAGTGAGTGAAGGTCACTAATGAGTGCAAGTAGTCTCAGTCTACGTAGGAGCAACCATAAAATCAAGTATTGCTACAACCTATAGAAACCCTGTTATGAACCTAAGGCCCGGATCTCTACAGGTGAGACTACATTGAGAAAGAAGTACATTAATTTGCACTCACAGGTATGTGATTATTCATACGAGGAAAACTTAAAATTTTTATTCTAAGCCATTTATTAATTCAACTCTTAATATTAGTAAGATCTTAGATCTGCCAATAGTGCACGCTCTGATTGACCCCTTGAAACTCTGCATTAGTCTCAAGCTATGACAAAGCTGTACCCATATATAAATAACTCAGTGATTATTTTTTAACGCGCTTGGAGAAAAATAATTTTTTTTAATTCTTTATTTAGGGTGAGTATATCTCGAGCCTAAAACTAGAAATTGATATCCCCTTAGTCCCTTAGAGAATAATAGTATAGATATAGTATGATATAGTATATTAGTATATATTATATATATAATATATATTATTATATATATATATAATTTAGTATGCAAGGTAACATCCGCATCCGTGCAGCCGCACATTATTAAATAAGATCCGCGATCCGCAGCGAACTGGTGTCAAGCAGCTCCCCCCGCCCAGTCGTTCTGCCGGTAGTCGGATTAAATAACCTCCTGGTCTCGTGTGAGATTGTTGTCATATAAGGAATTTTAATCACTAAGTGAAAGTAGGCAACCGAAGTCTGATATATCTTAAAAAATATAAATCAATAGTTATGGACACGACTTATTGCTCAAGGTTCGGGCGCTGTAAAGCAAGCATTCTAACTCCGACTCTCGTCCAGAACATGTAGTATTCGCTTCAACCATTGGACTGCCTGGGTAAGCAATTTCTAATTTTTCAAAAAGCCAGGTTATTTTATTTAACCTCGATTTTTTTAAGTTACGCCGCAGCGGGCGGAGTAGAAACAAGGTCGGCTGATTATAATGATATTTATTCTCGTGATATGCTGTCGTTATGTTTCTAGTCACTGCCTGAACTTTTCGGGATGACTAGACTATATATATATACTATATATATATATATATATATATATATATATATATATATTATTATATATATATTATATATATAGATTATATTACATTAATTATATATATATACGTATACTTATTTATTGGTGGCTCCAGGGCAGGGCAACCAGGCCAATCGCCGGGCCCCGCACCTTATAAGGGCCTCACACGCATGCAGAGCGCTAACAACTTTAACGCCATGTAATTGATACCCCAGAGGTTGTCCCCAATACTATATCGAAAATCACAGGATATACTCTAAAAAAATAAAATAATGATAGTAATAAATAAAAAATTATCGCTCTTGTTAGGAAAAAAAAAAACTTACAGCCTTCATTTTGTCACAAATCCCCCTAGATTTTATAAAAAAATTAAAATTAAAATTAAAAAATCACAGGATATACTTTAAAAAAATATAAGGAGAATACTGAAAATGAAAATCAGCAGTCTCTTTAGAAAAAGAAGGTTTATAGCCTCTCAAAGTTTTCAAAAGTTTCCCCATTCATTGTCTTTAAAAAAAAATTAGTGGACTCGTGCTATTAGGCTCATACCTAAGTTCAGTTATGATCAAGATTTGGTAATTCTACGATAGATATTTCTCTGTGCTATACCTAACAAAACTTATCAATCTGACTTAGGAGACCTGAAATGAGACCTACCCTGGATGTATCAATATTGAAGAGTCATTTAGAGTTTATAGTCTTTGAGAGGTGTTTAATTTCGACTCGAGACTGCAGATTTTCGTTTCCCCTATTCTTCATTATTTTTTTTTTGTAACAGTAACCCTGTGATTTTCATAAAATTGGGGTGAGCAGGCCCTCTGGAGCGCAACAATATACACTATATAGTATACATATATATATATAGATTAGATATTTTATTATACTATATATATATATATATATTCCTATTATATATATATATACCTATATATATATATAATATGATATATATATTTATACCGTAAAATGGGGGAAAACGGTATGATGGGGGTATAAACGGGTAAGTTTTAACATAAGTTTTTTTATAAATTGAAGTGATAGGAACTTCCAATTGAGGTTTTTTTTGTTAGAAAATGGTATAATTTAATAATTGTATTTTAATTAAATTCAAATATGACAAATATTAAAGCAAAAAATTGATAAATTTGTCTGCAATATTTTTAGAAAAGAAAAAAATACACTACGTCTGTATCTCGGCCAATTTTCAGTTTAATTAAAATCTGACTAATACCATATACAAAAGTGTAAAAGTAAGAGTTTGATGTAAATAATGCACATATTCCTTTAAACGTCTCTTTCATTTCCTTTATCTTCTTTCTGGGGTAAAATCGGGTAATTTGTGATAAATGAGTAAATTTTATGATATAAGTATTTCTTTAATTAATTCAAGTGATTAGAAAAAATATTATATTCAATATTTGTATTTAATTGAATCAATAAATGACAACTAACATCAAAAAAATTCTTACTAACTAAATACCAAATGTTGTTTTCATATTTCTGTACCTATTCATTATGTATTATTATTATTTATAACTGTTATTAGACAATCTATTATTTATTACTATTAATTATTACTAAACATTAAAATATAGAACAGTAAGAAGCCACATGGAACTATCGAGACCTGTCCCAGTCAACTACCACTAACCAAACATGCTATGCAAATTCACAAAGACCTTCAGGCTTGTTGTAATTACTGTAAGTACAAATCACCAATTTGCCCTTAGTCAAAAACTACTGATATATAATGATACCCAACCATCCCTATCTCTAGCATTTGGCCTTTAGTCAAAACTAATATTATAGCTATATATGATACCCAAACCAGCACATGCATTATAACTGGTTACTGTATTATTTCATTCTTTTAGGTACGCATAGTAGTTATACTGTAACATACCGTACCGTATCGTTACAAGTATGTTTTTTATTTTATATAATACCTACCTACCACTAGTACTATTATATTATTTATTCATATACTTGAAATATTAATAACATAATTTACTGTACAATTGATATTTATAATTTTCAATTACTTATTTATATTCAAGGCAAATTACATCCAGTTTTTGACACCTATTTTGTCAAATTTTACATATAAATATTTTTTTTAATTTTTCTATATTTTTATGCCATAACATTTATGAATGTTTAAATTTGTAAAAAAAAAAAAAACATTAACATATATATATATAAAATATTTAGCTATAAAACACTCAAAAACAAAAATAATAATTTAGAAGAAAAAAAAACAATGGTAAAAAAATATAGCTCACACATGTTATTTTCGACCCAAATTTTAATTAATATGAATATCCTTACATTATAATTACTCCTAATATTTTACCATTCTACTGTTCAATCGTAAGTCCCATAATTTACAAGTACCCATTTTACCCCACACCAATTACTCATTTATCCAAAAATTTTTTTTGAAAATTTGCATTTTTCAAATTTGCTATCATATTTTTTTACATTTTTAATATTTCTTTGCCATAAACATTACAAAGCTTTAAATTCGAAACATAAAATAGTTAACATGCGGTCATACTTAAATATCTGATTTTTGCCCCTTCAACATAAAAAAAAAAAAAAATCTTCAAAAACACCCATTATCCCCCCATTGACGTTGGATATATATTAATGTAACAGGATTTTAATACTTTAATACTTGGTGGTATGTTTTTAATGGAAAAACTGCACCTAGACACGCAAGCCCAGTGCTGTCATTGCCGCCCAGGGCCCGGCAAAGCCTGAGCGCACTAATAATATCTTATATAATATATATATTAACTAATAATATCATATCATATATATATATATATATTATTTATATATATAGTATAATTAATTTTAATATATATATATATATATGCAGAAGGATAAAAAAAAAAAAAATCTTTAACTTCCAAAACTCTCCTCGTACACTTGACATATAGAAATGCTTTGGTATACATGTTATTGAGGTTGTGGATTCAGTGAAAGGTATGGACGATGGTATTAAAAAAATTTTTTTTTTTTCTTAAAAATCCAAAAAAACTAAGATTTTTTTTATTTACCCCATTTGACGATATAAAATGGGGTAAAAAAACAAAAAACATGGGGTAAAAAAAAATATTACTTCTAAGCTACTCTCTCAATGTCTAGGCGTTTTCCTGAGTGCTCATGTACTTTCCTGAATGTTTTTCACCCATACCCCCCTTGCTTTCAAATGGAGTCTCACAACATTTTCCGACTCCGACATCCACCCTTCAAACTTACCGACTCCGACTCCCGAGCCTCTTCAAAATTACCACTCCGACTCCACCCTTTTGAAAATTTGCCGACTCCGACTCCACTTCTTCAAAATTACCGACTCCCCTCTTCAAAGATTTACCGACTCCGACTCCCCCTCTTTCAAAATACACTCAGACTCCACCTCTCTTCAAGAAACTACTGACTCCCCGACTCCGACTCCAAAACCTGGTACTTTCATGAACATTTTTTTGCGCCCTACCCCCCTTTGTCTAGCCTTGTCATCATTCAGCTACTTCCAAGCCTGTCAACTTTTATGCACTTTATAATCAACCATCCAAGGATAAAAAAAACGTTTTTTTTACCCATTTTGGAAAATTTGATGGGGTTTAAAAAAAAAATTTTTTTTCAAGGAATCCAATAAAACACTCGTTTACTTTATTAGTTTGCCCAAATTCCTCCATCAATATGTAGTATCTACCAAATAAAAGTTGAAAAAGTAAAGCTTTTGTATGGTAGCAAAAGTTGTAAAACTGTAAAAAAGCTTTTGTACCATTTTTTAACATGGGGTTCGACATTTGTATCGTGATTCCTGTTCAATTTAGAGCAGCCCCATTTCTTCTTTTCGGCATTTGTTACAGATATAAGACGGCTACCAATAGCCCATAAATTCAAAAAATAGTTTAGAAAGGGAGGGGTTTTGCCTTTTTTTTTTACCCCACACCTCAAAACTTTTACCCCCTCGTGACATATATATATAATATATATATATATATATATTATATATTATATCATATTCATATAATATATATATTTATAATATTATAATATATATACGTATATATGCCTAGCCAATTTTATGACTAATAGGTATATATCCTTGATTTACTTCTATAGATTCACACTGTCTTTTAAAAAAAAAAATAATAATTGTTTTTAACCAGAAAATTTGTAAATTTTTGTATCTGATCATTTGCCACAGTTAGCTTACCAATAATTGGTTTTTTTCAATTATATGACTATGTTAAGATGCAATTTGTCAATTATTTAAATTGATATTTTTAATACTGACATTGCCAACCACTAAAGTTTACCTAGTTGATGATACCATTTAACACATCTAGCAACAGAAACAAAGCAGTATACTTTCAAAGAAGTATAGTCAGATGAGGAATAGTGAAATAGAATAGCTTTGTAAGTTGAACTGATAGAGCAGCCAATATTTCAAAAATGAGAACAAGGCTATTAAAAGATGAGAATTGCGACTTGAGTTGTTTTTAACTAAAATTATATTCAGTGTGAAAAAATGTTAATTAATTATTATCTATTCGAGCATTGCTATTATATATCTATTTATTATTATTATTATTATTAGTATTATTATTATTATATATTATTATTTTATATTATATTATATTATTTTATAACAACAATATCTAAGCAGCTTTAGAAAAAATAGAAGGCTCAACCCAGCGATCAAAAAGAACCGAATTGAAAAATTTAAAGAATTAATGATTGCCATAACTCCAACTCATTATTAGGCCAGCATTATGCATCCCCATTACAGAGAAAATTATCTAAATTAGCAATATAATAAATGTAAAGATTTAAAGCCACAGATGTATCTTTTCAATTGCTTTTTTAGTAAATTTATGAAATTCTTTTTTAATATTTACAATATGGTTATTAATAATAGATCAAACATCGTATATCAGAAACTTAAAAAGATTACAAAAATCTTAATTTTTTTATATAAGATAAAGATTTGAACTGGAGAGTGAACAGTACTGTATTGGCAAAAAAAAAAAAAAAGAAGAAAAGAAAAGAATTGCCATCAATATTCAGCATTAGCCACAATTACTGTAGTGTTTTGGCTAACTCTATGAGGGAAAGAGCTTGAGAATTCTTTATGTATGTACATATGCTCTCTCTCTCTCTTAGCAAATATTATATATATAATTATATATATATATATATATATATATTATTTATATATAATAATTATATTACTTACTATATATATATATATATATTATTATATTTATATAGGGACAGTAACCATCTAGGTTGTCTACGATTATGGCAACGTTACCATCCATCTAAGTTGTTTAGTAATGTTAGCATTGGTATGGTAGTGGTTGGTTTAGTACCCTTGCTATGTTCATTATGGTAAGTTTTGTAGAGTATTGCCGACATCAAGTAAACCTGGTATTACTTAACAAATCTTATCATACACTAAGCTAATAGAACCTAAACCGAGACCTTAACCTATATGGTTGTCTAGGCTTGTAGACTCTAACCTCCTTAGATAGTCTGTTTGCCTATAATCTAGACTAAATTCTAGATTGTTTGACTGACTCTAAATTGAATAGTTTAGCGTAAGCTATAGATATTTGCTACATTATTAATTGTGTAAAAAGTCTATAGTTTCCAATAACTTTTATTAGTAGTAGTAGTATTTCCAGGAGTGTCCCTAAAAAATTATGAACAATTTATTGTTAGAAAAGCCAAGTATTTAAAATGTTGGTTTGAGTCAAATTTTAAACATATATAGCCAGAAAAAATTTCCTACTGACTCAGCCTTATTAGAATTATTAGTTATGTTAGAGACAGGTTTATTTATTGAAATTATAAGGTGCAGCATGGCGAAAAATTCTACGTAGTTAACAAATGAAAATTACTTCAGTCAATAAGTAAGATTGAAAGGCAGATAATCAATAAAGCCAAAGTTTAAAGTAAGCATAAAAATTACTATCGGTATGATTAATATTGTTCAGTGTTATTGTTTGCATCGTGTTTACGAGGAAAGATTGCGAAATATTTAATAGATAATAGTTTGAGTGGCTGTATTAAGAAAAGGCTTACAGAATTGGAAATATCAGTTGAAAAAATTAAACCTTTAGTAGGGACACAATGACATAGATAAACCTCCTGATGGTCTAGATAGTGGAATTCTAAAGGAATGGGCCGATCATTTCTTCTGTTCATTTGATTTGAAGGATATGTAACATTTTAAGAATTACCAGGGGTTGAAAACTGCATATGAGTTGGCCTATTTTTATAAGTACATGACACACGAACACAACATTTTGTACCTAATATTATTATAATTATATTATGATATATATATAATATATATATTATATATACCTTTATATATATATATATATTAATTAATATATCTATATATATATATATATATAATATATATTATTATATATTATATATATATATATCAGAGGTGGGCACCCCGCTCATTTAAGGGAAGTCCGCTAGCGCACCTCCGCACCGAAAACGTAGTCGCTAGCGCACGCTCCGCACCTATTCAGACCATCAAACTCCGCTAACGCAAGTCCGCACGTCCGCACGTCTATCGATAATAATGTTCGACTTCACAAAAGGTTTTAATATATAAGATACAAAAAAGTATATATCCTTTACCAAAGATTTTTATAATATTATGAAAAATTGAATGAATATTACAAAATCTCAGGATTTTCCTCTTCCTCCTCAATGTCTCGTCAAAGAAGCAAGAGTCTATATTACCTTTTCAAAAAAGAATAGCTGCCTCAAATATGAACAGCAGTTAAGGCTGGTGACCTCTTTGCCCTCAAAATCTCCCCACCAGTACTAAATAAGGATTTATGTACGTAATTAATTTTATGAACAAGTTCAACAAAATTCTGCCTATGCTGAAAGGAAAGATGTCCTTGGTGAGAGGGTGCTGGTGTTGTTCGCTTCCAGCAGTTCATTGCTAATTAAGGTCCTCACCTAAATCTTCTGCCTCCCTTCTGAATTTTTTTTACCCCCCTGTCCACCCATAAGAAGGGCTATTTCCGTTCAAGATTTTAGTTCAGATCCATGAAAAGCCTCGACGCCTGCAGCGTCGATGCTAATGCTACGTATCCAGCTCTCTCACGTGCCGTATATTATACTATATATATATATATATTATTTCATATATATATAATATATATATATAAATTATATAGTTATATATACTAAGATATATATTATATATAATCAGTAGTATACCACCCAAATACTATATAATATATAGCTATATTTAAATATTATATATATATATATATATATATATACATTATATATAATATTTATATATATTATAATATATATATATATATATATTTATATTATATATATACTATATATTAAATATATAATATATAATATATATATATATAATACTATATATACTATATCATCATAATATATATTATATATATATTATTATATATATATCTATATATATAATATATATATATTATTGGGTTTACACAGAACATCGATTTAGATGATATTGCAGTAGTATAGCAATAATATAATGTAATTAAAGTTATAGATGAGGTAATAGTCATTCAAGTCTATAAATCGAATTTAAGATGTTATTTGTTTATATATGGTACCATACAGGAAATTGAGATTGGTTGGACGTTTTAAAGATGAAGTGATATAGAGAAACTAATAAACATTGCTTAAATAGAATAATTCATATATTTTAGCAAACTGATTAAAGTTATTTCTTAAACCGTTTAGTTTGCCCAATTAAGATATCTTAAATTATGTGATAAAAGTTTTATCTATTGTGTTATTTCCATCTCTTATTATACAATGATTGGTTCGTACTAAAAAGACTCACTCTGGAATGGATTTTGCGCGCATCGATGGATGTGCAGCAGTCCCTTATGCCTAATTTTCTGAGATAAACGAATAGCTTTCCGCACTCCTCCGTATAGGCCATGCCCTACCTCTACTTCTGGTGTAGTTCCGTCCATCGGTGGACACACTTAAAGGTTAAATTAGGCACCCATCATAAGAAGCCGGAAACCATATATCGCCAATCTAACCCACCAATCTTGTACTGATATGCACTAACGATGAGAGAACTCGACATTCTAATTTAGTCGATTCTAATGCAAGTACTACATCTTCGCGATAATAAATGTTAGCCCTTCTTAAAATTACCTTTGGCTAGTATTCACGCTTGTCCTTATAACGATATATGTTGTACGCTCCCAGTCAACGTGTATATTTTCCGATTTCCTCTATATATTATTCATTCTCTCTAAGCTGAGATGGCTCTAGATAGTAATTTATCTGAATCGCTTTGGTGGGAATGTTGTTGTAAACGTGGCCTCTAGATAATAAAGTAGAACCTTATAGTTGATAAATATCATAGTTCTTGTACAGATATACTAGAGACTAATTTCCTAATTATATAGTAATACTTCCTCTCTCGTATAAAACTATGTATAAATAATATCAGATTCGTAAATCTTGATCCTAACTCATTAGCGTCACGATTTCAATACTTACGCCTATCTATCCTGTTGGACTAAATATATAACAGCTACTCTTTGTAGTCTCATCATTTTATATACTCTTTTTTCAGAATTTTGAGCAATCAAGATATTAATTAAGTTTGAGGAAGAAAATGAAACGTCTGCGTATCTATTACAAATCCTTGTGGTTAGGTAGACTTCATCATCATTTCGATTCCAGAGAGGAGACTTACATTTATAATGAAACTGTTTTATCATCGATTTAAGGAATGACTCTGAACAACATTGTATTTTTCTCTTCCACCATTACTCAAGCTTTTTAACTCACACAGCGAATTATACAGATATGGTCTTCGGTACGAGTACCAACATTCTGCGTAATAAATATACATGTTTTGTCTATTTTAAATTAGTACCTGTTACCATATCTGGCTTACCCTTAAGAAAATTTGGGTCTGGTATCACCTGACAGTGCTTTTATTTTTATGAATAGATTAAAACATTATAAATCTGTAAAGGGCTCCATAGATTCACGTTGCTAATTAATATTATGGCTTTATATTAAAATGTTCATGTTGATAACACTTCTACTCGAACTGTCCACTTCTAGCTAACTCTACCTCCATCTATCTTTAGATTAATATAAACTTTCTCGTTCGAGGGATTAAATAGTTCTTATTTTAACTATATATTACAATAGATTTTTTACTTTAAATTATTATTGGTACCGGCTTATTATGTCTAGTATGGTCAATTTATTAAAAAATCAGATATTTGATATTATTGTTTATAATTCATTACCACTCATGCGATTAATCTCGATATCTCAATCTAATATCTTATACGTACGCTATTATATCTCCTGTTAGTACATGCAACTCCAAGGGCAAAGAAAATGAGAGTCCAGTCTGAGCAAGCTCATCCAAGTTTCAGGAAATGGAGCTTATGACTTTGTGATTATAATCCCAGTGATGAATATTGGTAACTTCAGCTAGTTCGCTGCTCTCGGATGTGATCTTCTCTGATGACTGTCTTCCATTAACCCAGCCAACACTCTCGACGTCTCATATGGAAATAAGTTTGTACCGAAATACCTAATCTCTGTAGTTTACATCGGGCGTATGATTAGATAACGTTAATTTCTTCAGTTGAGCACTTGTAATGTGGTGACATGAGGGCCGTAACTTGAAATAAAACATAAGAGTGATTATTATAGATAGGTAAATGTTAGCCTTTTGTGGAAAAGGATGGTGATAGTCCCGTATGGGCTCTATAATAGCGATGTTATATGAGTAGGTATGGTATACGTTGTCAGTCTGACTCCCGTGTCCTCTCGAACTAATGATTGGGACATGCTGCCCGGAGATGCGAGAAAAGTGTATTTGACAATCCTCAGGAAGTCTAAAGTGTATATAGCTGAGTCTATGAGATGAGATTGCAAGAAATCGAGTACATAAAGAGTGCTGTGGTTTTGATAGTGTGATTGTGAGACCTCTGGCCAAAGGATATTTAACATAAAATTGACAGGAGTATCCACGTGATGTTAACTGTGCTAGATTTTTTTGTTGATTTGAGTTTGAGCTGTCGAAACTATAAGGGTAATAGGTTAGGAGAGTCTTTCCTTTCGCTTTAACGTAATGTTAATAGCGAGGGTGTGGGTTTGAAATCCTATTGGTATATATATGTTATATATATATATAATACTACTAGTATGATATATGTATATATTAAGATTACTATAGTATAATATATATATAGTAATATAATAATAATAATATATACTTATATATATATAGTAGTAGTATATAGTATAAAAAGTTATATATATCATGATTATAAGTAAATAATACAATTTAATATATAAGATTATATATTTATAGGTAGCGTACATATGAGTAGAGTATAGATATTGCAGTAGGATTATTTATGATTGATATGTAGTGCGCTATATTTACGGATATATATTACGTGTATGTATTGCAACCTTGACTCTATTTTTTATAAGAGTAGATGTATTAATACTTATGAAATGGTTTAGGTTATGACGGTGTTTACTTTATAAATAGGTAATAGATAGATGTGTTATATTATATATATAATAATCATAATTATAGATGTGTAAGCAATCAATTTTAGTATTCAATGTTAATATTTAATAACTATAAATATCTACTTCTCAAATGGGGTATGATTTTTTATCAATTTTTAAAAGTCCTTCCCAAAGTGTTATGTAATACTCTATATTTGCCTAACTTCCGTACTATCTCTACTCTCTCTCGCTACCCTCGTCACTCTTCTCATCTCAAGATCTTCCTCGCGCCTCCTTCCTTTCTCTACTCTCC
>JABUQX010106195.1:10000-17500 GCA_015478945.1 Trachelipus rathkii | reverse complement strand
GCGTGGCGGGAAAGAAGCGAGATGAGAGAGAGGAGAGAGAGGAGAGAGAGGACGAGAGAGAGAGAACGAGAGACGACGAGAGAGTCACGTGAAACGAAATCTTTGAATTCGAACCGTAAATAGCACGTGAAATTTCGTGTTTTCTTTTTTTTTTCATTTTTTATTCACTATTAGTTTCAAATCATCTTTTATAAGTTTCAATTGTATTTTCGGTGTTATGAAATATCTTTACAAATCTAACTAAAAACCCCCCGATCAACTAAACACACCCACTATAAAATCGATCAATCCTGATAATTGTTCCAAAGTGCTCAAAAAATCCGCGAAAATCTTCGTGACATCCTCGAACTCAGTGTAAAATAAAGCACGTGGTTATGGTGGAAGACCATTGCCTTGTCGTTGTCATATAAATTCATTTTATTTCCAAAATTTTATTTCATTTTTATCATCCTTCTTCCCTATTAGCCTCTACCTTTCTGCTCAAAACCCCCCTGGCTGTACCTAGATAGCTGTTTAATTTTTATAGAGTCATCCCGATTTGGACTCTATTTGTCACACAATACATTTACTTATTTTTATACTAACCACCAACCGAAACTTTAATTATTTGCACCTCCGAAACGTAAAAATATTTCATTATTTAATTTTATTTTCGGTATGTATTACGCTGAGATTAACCCGACCCCATAGGCGTAAACCAGACACTCTGTGGACCTGCGTGTTGATAAAGTAACACGTTTCATTTTACGATCCAAACATGCACATCTACAAAGCGAGCGAAGCAGAGAGAGAGAAGAGAGAGAGAAGGAGAAGAGAGAAGAGAGAGAGAGGAGAGAGAGGAGAGAGAGACGAGAGAAGAGAGAGAGAAGAAGAGAGAGAGAGAGAGAGAGAAGAGAGAGAGAGAAGAGAGAGAAGAGAGAGAGAGGCAGTATATATAATATATAATATAATATATATATATAATATATATATATATATATATATATTACTAATATATAATATATATATATATATATATAAATAATATATATATATAAATATATATATATATATTATATATATATATATAATATATTAACCTTGTTTGACCATGATATTTTCGCCCTTGACCTTGCCGGATACCCTATACCCAGCCTACACCTAGGCCTAAACCTGCACCTAACCTGACTACCTAACATAACCTAACCTAGCCTAACTAAACCTAACCTAACCTAAACCTAAACCTAACCTTAAACCTAACCTAACCTAACCTAACCAGCCTAACCTACACCTAGCCTACACCTATCCTACCCTGCCACCTTAGCCTCCACCCCGCCTTATCTCATTCAGGAACGATGCTAGCTTTGGTAGGTAAATCCTTGCTAACATGAGGTACATGTAGGTACCTGACCTGTTTGGATCTGTCCTAACTTATTTCCATCGCGGACATCTACACACAGGCACACACACAACACACAAACAAACCCGCACCACAACACACACACACACACCACACACACACACATGCACACTTATACTTATACACACACACAGACGCACACACACACACACACACACACCACCACCACACACAACCACACACACACACACACACACCACACACCCCACTTACACTTATACACACATTAACTATGACACTTACACTCACTATAGACACTTACACTTACATTTATACTTATACACACGTACAAACACACGACCAGCCTTGGTCTTCCATGCGGTCAGATTTTAGCCCACCCTAATTTTAGGCACTTAAACATATTTTTATTATAAACATTTTCGCGAACCTAAAACTGTTACTCATTACAGACATCTTTTATATTTTACTTAAACTTTTTAATTTTAAAATTTTTAAAAAATGTATTTATTAATGAAAACCAGCGTTCTATATATAAACATTTTATTTTACCACAATTGGTACGAAATTTTATTAAAAACAGATACTTTACAGACCTTAAAGCAGTAAAACAGAAAGTTAAAGCAGTAAAAAGCAGTAAAACAAACGCATACTAATCCTTAGTGTTAGGTAACACCTCTATTGTTTTACTGATTTACTGGCTTTAACTCATGTTTTTACTGCTTTAAACTAATGTTTACGCTTTAGCATATAATGTTTTACTGTTTTAACTCACATATTATTAGCATTACATACCTTAAAGCTGTAAATCAATAAATCAATAGAGGTGTTACCTAACACCTAAGGATAGTATGCGTTTGTTTTACTGCTTTACTGCTTTAAACTTTCTGTTTTACTGCTTTAAGGTCTGTAAAGTATAGGTTTTTAATAAAATTTCGATACAATTGTAGTTAAAATAAATGTTTATATATCAAGACACCCTGGTTTTTTTCTTCGTTACATGCAATTGTACGAAATTTTACTTAAAAAACATATACTTTACCAGACCTGTAAAGCAGTAATAAAACGAAAGTTAAAAGCAAGGGTAAAGCAGTAAAACGAATAGAGGTTGTTACCTAACACCAAGGGGGGATTAGTATGCTTTTGTTTACTGCTTTACTGCTTGTAACTCATGTTTTACTGCTTTACTTCTGCTTACTGCTTTAACTTTACTGCTTTACTGCTTTAACTTTCTGCTTTACTGCTTTAACTTTCTGTTTTACTGCTTTAACTCATTTTTACTGCTTTAACTCATAAGTTTTACTGCTTTAAACTTACATATTCATTAACATTACATACTTAAAGCAGTAAAATCAGTAAATCAGTAGAGGTGTTACCTAACACCAAGGGGATTAGTATGCTTTTTTTTACTGCTTTACTGCTTTAACTCATTTTACTGCTTAACTTTCTGCTTTACTGCTAACTTTCTGCTTTACTGCTTAACTCTTCTGCTTACTGCTTTAACTTTCTGCTTTACTGCTTTAATCTCAATGTTTTACTTTTTTAACTCATATATTTATTAACATTATGTTTTTTATTTGTTTTAATACTTGTTTATTTATTTTTATTATTATTTTTATTTATTTTTATTATTAGTTTTATTATTTATTTTTATTTTATACTTAGTGTTATTTACTTCATGCTATTGTTATTATTATTAGAACACACATACACACACACACACACACACACACCACACACACACACACACACAACACACACACACCACACACACACACACACACACTGATGAACACTTATACACACATTCACTATGACACTAATACACACACAGATTAACTTACACTCACACAGATTTACTTACACTCACCACACACACAGATTTACTTACACACACAGATTTACCTTACACTCACACACAGATTTACGCACACACACACACACACACACACACACACACACACACACACACACACACATACACATATAAACATATAATTTATTAAAACATTTTATGTTTTAATTAAACACCTACATTTATAATACACATTCAAAAATAACTAACATTTATTTCAAAGTAATTTAAAACTTTTATATTACATCATCAAATATAACTAAAGAATTTATTATTAACTGTTAATACTTTTTGTTTATAAATTTTATAACTATCAAGTTTTAAAATAACTTTTACTAAAATTTTATGAAATTTTATTAAAAACATATATTTTACGTACCTTAAAACAATAAAACAGTAAATCAGCAAGGTTAGCCCCTAGCACCCCTCTACACCAAGCTACGCCATGTTTTGTTCTATTGACTTACTGCTTTACATCATCTTTAACCATGTAATAAGTATAAAAAATAACAAAAATTAAGTTCTTCTCTGCTAACATAACATGTATTTTATTAAATCATTCTAAGTTTTTATTTAAAAATAACAATTATTCACTTACATTTATATTATTCACTCGATGTTAACTAAAAATATTTCAAAGTTTTTTAAATAATTCGGGTTTTCTTTATTATTATTATTATTATTATTATCTATGTACATTGACAATCCATCACGAGAAAACACAACAACCCGCACTCCTTACAGATACGAAACTGACCTCTCTCTGTAAAATGTGTTGAAATAAATACTTATGCCTAATTTAGGATAATCCTTTTTGTACCCGGGGCGATTTAAGCTAATTCCAGGTCAAAATATATTTTAAACTGACCTTTTCTGTAAAATGTGGTGCAATACCTACGTTAGGTAAATTTGGGCCTAAATTTAGGATAAGCCTTTTTGCATCCCATGCTGATTTATCCTAATACCAGGTCAAAAGGTAATTCGCGTATAGACAAGATCATTGTTATTATTATTTTTATAAATATATTTCAAACTGAAACATGCTGGATCGGTAAGATCCTTTAAGAAGGTAAAAAGGAAATGTTCTCCTTACTTGTGATTGGTCGGAGTAATCCTTATCTCTATATGGCCTCGTATGTGATTGGTTGAGAATTATTTTATCGTCTTTTGAAAATTAACTTTGTTCTTTAAACTTGTATTTGAGCAGGTGTGTGTTTTATTATCTTTTAGACCCAAACTCATTTTAAAATCATAGTCATTTTAGCTGTTAAGCGGTGCACAAGTTATCTGATTTGTATTAAAAGTGTTTTATTTTTACTAAGTGTATATCATATTTATAATAAATACTTACATTGAGGAATAATTATTAATTTCACTAGAATAGATAATAATTAATTCACTAGTTCATAAGCTAACCACCAGGGCTCAGCATGAGCCCCACCCGCAAAGGCAGCCAACCCCGCACCCGCTGGTGCGTCCCGCCGCGTCCCCGCCCGCCGCGTCCCCGCCCGCCCTCCCCGCCCGGAATATTGCGCCTGCGGGCGCACGCGGCGGGTATCGGGACCGCCAATATATATATATAGATATATATATATATATATATATATATATATATATATATATATATATATATATATGCGGCGGGCGGGGACGCGGCGGGCGGGGACGCGGCGGGCGGGGACGCGGCGGGCGGGGACGCGGCGGGCGGGGACGCGGCGGGCGGGGACGCGACGGGACGCACCAGCGGGTGCGGGGTTGGCTGCCTTTGCGGGTGGGGCTCATGCTGAGCCCTGGTGGTTAGCTTATGAACTAGTGAATTAATTATTATTCCTCAATGTAAGTATTTATTATAAATATGATATACACTTAGTAAAAATAAAACACTTTTAATACAAATCAGATAACTTGTGCACCGCTTAACAGCTAAAATGACTATGATTTTAAAATGAGTTTGGGTCTAAAAGATAATAAAACACACACCTGCTCAAATACAAGATTAAAGAACAAATTTAATTTTCAAAAGACGATAAAATAATTCTCAACCAATCACATACGAGGCCATATAGAGATAAGGATTACTCCGACCAATCACAAGTAAGGAAAACATTTCCTTTTTACCTGCTTAAAGGATCTTACCGATCCAGCATGTTTCAGTTTGAAATATATTTATAAAAATAATAATAACAATGATTCTTGTCTATACGGGAATTACCTTTTGACCTGGTATTAGGATTAAATTAGCCCGTCTACAAAAAGGCTTATCCTAAAATTTACCTAAATTTAGGGCCTTAACGAGTTATTGCACCACATTTTACAGAAAAAGGGCAGGTTTGAAATATATTATGACCTGGAATAGGCTTAAATCGCCCCGGGTTACAAAAAGGATTATCCTAATTTAGTATTAAAAAAGTATTTTTTTAAACACTTTTTACAAAGGGGGGGGGTCGGTTTTTTATCTGGGGGGGGGGGGGTGGTTGTTTTTTTCTCGTGATGGATTGTCAATGTACATAATAACTAATAATAATAATAATTAAAGAAAACTCACAAGTTTAAGAAACTTTGAAATGATTTTAGTTAACAACGAGTGAATAATATAAATGTAAGTGAATAATTGTTATTTTTAAATAAAACTTAGAATGATTTTAATAAAATACATGTTATGTTAGCAGAGAAGAACTTATTTTGTTATTTTATACTTATTACATGGCTAAAGATGATGTAAAGCAGTAAGTCAATAGAACAAAACGTGGCATAGCTTGATGTAGAGGGGTGCTAGGGGCTGGCCTTACTGATTTACTGATTTATTGCTTTAAGGTACGTAAAATATATGTTTTTAATAAAATTTCATAAAATTTTAGTAAAAGTTATTTTAAAACTTGATAGTTATAAAATTTATAAACAAAAAGTATTAACAGTTAATAATAAATTCTTTGTTCAAAGATAATGATTGATTTATTATAGAAGTTTTAAGAAACTTTGAAATAATTTTAGTTATATTTGAATGAGTAATATAAATGTACGTGTTAATTAAAAACATAAAATGTTTCTAAAAATTATTACGTCTAATATGTGTAAGTGTGTGTGCTGTGTGTGGTGTGTGTGTGTGTGTGTGTGGTGTGTGTGTGTGTGTGTGTGTGTAAATCTGTGTGCTAGTGTAAGTAAATCTGTGTGTGTAAGTAAATCTGTGTGTGAGTGTAAGTAAATCTGTGTGAGTGTAAGTAAATCTTGTGTGTGAGGTAAAGTGTCATAGCTGAATGTGTGTATAAGTGCATAGTTGTGTGTGTGTGTGTGTGTGTGTGTGTGTGTGTGTGTGTGTGTGTGTGTGTGTGTGTGTGTGTGTGTGTTTGTGTGTGTGTTCTAAATAATAATAACAATAGGCAGGAAGTAAATAACACAAAGTATAAAAGAAAAATAAAAATAATAAAAAAATAATTAAAAATAAATAAAATAATATAAAAATAAATAAAAAAGTATTTTTAAAACAAAATAAAAAACATAATGTTAATAAATATATTAGTTAAAACAGTAAAACATATAGTTAAAGCAGTAAAGCAGAAAGTTAAAGCAGTAAAGCCGAAAGAGTAAAAGCAGTAAAGCAGAAAGTTAAAGCAGTAAAGCAGGGAGTGCTAAAGCAGTAAAACATGAGTTAAGCAGTAAAGGCAGTAAAACAAAAGCATACTAATTCCCCCCTGGTTAGGTAACACCTCTATTGATTTACTGATTTTATGGTTTAAAGTATGTAATGTTAATAAATATATGAGTTAAAGCAGTAAAAAATATGAGTTAAAGCAGTAAAACATGAGTTAAAGCAGTAAAAACATGAGTTAAAAGCAATAAAGCAGAAAGTTAAAGCAGTTAAAGCAGAAAGTTAAAGCAGTAAAAGCAGAAAGTTAAAAGCAGTAAACATGAGTTTAAAGCAGTAAACAGTAAAACAAAACATACTAATCCCCCTTTGCTGTTAGGTAACACCTCTATTGATTTACTGATTTACTGCTTTAAGGTATGTAATGTTAATTAATATATATGAGTTAAACAGTAAAACATATGAGTATAAGCAGGTAAAAACATGAGTTTAAAAGCAGGTTAAAACAGAAAGTGTAAAGCCCAGTAAAGCAGTAAAACAAAAACGCATACTAATCCCTTAGGTGTTAGGTAACCACCTCTATTGATTTACTGATATACTGCTTTAAGGTATGTACTAATAAATATGTAGCTTAAACAGTAAAACATATAAGCTAAAGCAGTAAAACATGAGTTAAAACAGTAAAACATTTGAGTTAAAGCAGTA
>JABUQX010106194.1:10000-20677 GCA_015478945.1 Trachelipus rathkii | reverse complement strand
CGATGATTAAATGTATAACTTGTTAGGTCATGGTAAAGCCCACTGGCTGGCGGTTGCCTTGTCTTGTGCTACGTTTTTTAACTTAGGTTATAACGTATTATTTGTAAGGTGTTGTCTGAAATATTTCATTCAATTACGATTATTTAACTTTTATTAGTTTTATGTAGGAATAATTTGGGACTAAAAATTTGGCGTACATATTTAGTTTTGGTTTATGTATACTGCTTTTATTATATATATACTGTATACCATATGAAATTAAAATATAAATAGAGTATATATACAAACATATATATATATATATATATATATATATATATATATATATATATATATATATATATATATATAAGTTTTGATGTAAACGCCTTCTCGTGGCAAAACCGATGGCTCAGCTCCGGGGTGGAAGCTCTTCAAGAAGATGAAGACACTTTGGCCCCGGGGGGCTACAAGAACGCTCAACAACCCCCTCCACCAGGAGGGACATTGACGACAGGATCCGGACGGGCACCGGGTCCACAGGTCAGAGACATCTTTGTTTTTCTGGGTTACCTTTATCTACTTCTTCTTTTAACAACATCTCCCCAACCCTGTCTTCTTTCTTGGCTGCTTCTCTTCTTCTTGGTGATGGGGACTGCTTCTTCTTCGGTCGTGTGACGTCGAGAAAAACGGTCCCCTTAGATATTGCCCCATATGCCAACTAATAGCCGGACTAAACAGCATTCAATGCAAGCTGTCTCGTGGGTTCACCTGACCTGCCTCCCCCATTCCAAAATCTCCCAGGAGATAACACACAGGCTTCTCCTGTGCAATATGCAAACCTCCCACTAATATTCAAAATCCCTCCCTCCCCATAGCTAACCCCCTAACTCTCAATATACTACAATTAAATATCAATGGCCTAACCAATAAATCAATAGAACTCAACCACTTAAAAAAACATAATAACCATATTGCCATCATTCAAGAAGCCTCTCCCCCAAAATACCCCACTCCTCACGTTCTATGGTTATGACGCCATTTACGCTATCTACTCCTCTCCCACCTGCCCAACACTCCCTCCTAACACTGATCCAGAACAATATACTTTACCACACCACAACCCCCGGACACTCCTCTCTTTACACAAACGTTACCTAATAAAAATCCCAATCCTGTTCCATCCGCTTGAACAAGACCACCTATAATATCATCAATCTATATTCGCCACCCCACTTCCTCAAACCCCACCAAATAAACTCACTCCCCCACTAACACCTTTATCCACATAACACCAAAATCTATCCTCGGAGGCGATTTAATGCCCACCACACTGCTTGGTACAAAGACTACCTTCTGACCCCCGAGGCAAACATATCCTTAACGAATTAGAATCCTTAAAATATCCTTAATTCAAAACACCTCCCCACCTGAATCCCCTCTCCCCTAAGTCAAATCTCAACCCCCTACTCCCAGACGCCGCCATTTTTGCTCCCTCCCTACACCACTTACTAACATGTGACACCATTACTGGACCTACAATCGGACCACCTTCCTATTCATATATCCCTACTTCTATCAACCTCTAAAAAACTATTACATATGCCACTAGCTACAAAAGCAAACTGTTTGCATGATACTGTTAGTTATATTGAAACTGGTTATCAACCCAACACAAATTCATGACGTAGATATAACATCCCTTCTCACCTCTTATCACTGCTTAAACAAAAACAGCAATCATCAAATTCACAAACTCATACTCCATGATTGGTCAAGAAAATTATAATCCAAACAAACTGAAAGAAACACGTCAGCTAAATTTCCTCCATAAACAAGAAATCTCCTCTCCGAAACTTCAATTCATATCTCACTATCTCTAAATTCAAATAACAAACTTAAACACCTGGGCCTTAAATCCTTTATAACCACTTTACACTACTAATTTCTTTGAATCACTCTACAACAAAATGAGTCCGCGCAAAGACAATAAGAATCCGGCAAGTCATCGTGTTAAACAACTACGAAACAACCTCTCACCATCCCACGAATCCCCATCCTTTCCAATAACTCCCTCCCTTCACCTAAACAACAATCAGACACTCTCAAACATTACGCTAAGATCTCTCGCAAACCAACACACCCCGATAACACAAAAAACACAACACAACCAGAAATCAAACTAGACCTCTTTCAACCCTACTCTCTATTCCTTAACACCAACAATCATGATAACATAAACTATTAAAACCTCAAAATTCAACAGCATCCAGCTCCAGACATCCAACTCTGCACATAAACACTCTTGAGAAATGCAACCCTCCTCACTACAGAAATCTTTCACAAATCCTGGCAACTCAACCACATTCCACCAAACCACACATAATCCTCCATCAAACCACAAAATGCGTCCCAACTCTCTCCGTCGCCTAATTTGCTTTGTTCCATCAGTAAATTGCTAGAGAAATTAATACAAAATAAAATTTTAAAACCTGTCTCCCAGACTTCCAACACGATTTAAAAGTAACCACTCTACTACCACGTCCTCACCATCAACACATCATTATCAACCACCACCTTCCCATAGATCACTCACAGCAGTAGACATAGGACAAAGCATTTGATGACCCTGTCCCACACATCCTTCACCAATTCAAAAATTCTCCATTCTTCGAAAATAAAAAATGACTTTCCAATTTCCTCACCAACTGCTTTTCTAAGGTCTTACACAAAAACAACTCTCCCACTTCTATTTAAATTACAGAACGGCGTCCCACAGAGCCATTCTATCTCCATTTTTATTCAACTTTTTCACTGCAGATCTTCCCACCCCCCCAATCCACCACTCACCAAACTTATCACTTAGGCAGACGACATCAGCCTTATTCCAACACCTAGACGTAACACAGCTACACAACATACCTAAGAATACTTATAACAATTAGAACATGGCTACTATCAAACAGAATGACCGCATCCTCCCTTAAGTCCTATCACCCTCTTAACCACTGACCGTCATCAATCCTCCCTCCATCCCTTAATTATTCTGAACAATCACCCCTTAAACCAAACCCCAAAAATACTAGGACTTACTTACGACACCCATGACGTTTTCCTCCCATATTGACCAAATCACTTCCACAACTCAACGAAAACTAAACACCCTCCGAACCCTTTCCCAACACAACTTCAGCGACAGTAAACACACATTCACTACTATCTATAAACAACTTAGAACAAACTTAAACTACGCTTCTCCAGCATGGTTCCCAGCACTCTCAAAATCAAACACAAATAAACTACAAATCTCCCAAAACACAGCCCTTAGAATTATCACAGGTTGCACTAAAACCACCCCAATCCAACATTTACACGATGAAACCTCCATCCTCCTCATTTCCACACATCTGGAGATGGTGGGGACCCAATTCTATCAGAAAACTCGTAACCCAACTTACCCTTGTCACCAAATTCTCTCCAATCCCCTCGACAAAGACTAAAATCCCCCCCCTCTTCACCAGCCCAATTCTATTACAACACTTATAATATAATTCACCCGCCCCTCCCAATAGGCCATGGACTTCACATATCCATACCCACCTAACAAACACTTACCTTTAAAACCGCCCAAATAACACTCTATTAAATACCCCCTCCCCAAAACTTTCCCCTAGAGAAGAAACGCTGTCCAGAAGAGGCCAAATGGACCTCGCTCGGTGCAGATCGGGTCGCCACCCGAGACTCATGCAATATAAACATAGATTTAAACTAGAGAATGTCACCTCCCACTTGCACCAGATGCTACCTCAAGATAATAGAGCACCTCTCCTTCTGAGATGCTCCAGCTTCGACGCCCCTGTGCCGACTTTTTCTATATCCTCTCTCCTCGACCTGTGGAAACAGCCCGGTGGCGGCGGCCGGCTTCCTGGAGAAGCAGTGTGGCCCTCCAATTAAGGTGGGCCAGCAGAAGTATAGGTATATATATATATATATATATATATATATATATATATATATATATATATATATAATATATATATATATATTTTTTTTTTCATATATATATATGTTTATATATATATATATATATCATATATATATATATATATATATATATATATATATATATATATATAATTCCAAAAAGAATCAGAACTGTTTTGCATATCTCAACTGTAGAGCTTAAGCAGCATTGGTTGCTAGAATCATCAGCAGAAGTGCACCGAGTCTTCATTCGATTAGACATTCAGTGAATGGAAGGGTTTGGAAAAAATGTGATTATGAGAAAGAATAATTTATTTAATACATTTTTCTGATTTTGGTGGTGTTTGAATAATTAAACGCAAATTAAAAATAGCAAATCTCTCTCTCTCTCTCTCTCTCTCTCTCTCTCTCTCTCTCTCTCTCTCTCTCTCGTTTTGTAAATAATTATTGGCAATATAATAAATGTACTAAGTAATCAATTTCTCAACCAATCATGGCAGGGTTGTTTGGTTTAAAAAAATAGTTTAAACCAACATTGTTTTTTTTTTTGTTTAAATCAATTAAAAGACCATTAGTTTTTTTTTTTTTTTTTTCTAATAAAAAAGTAATAAAAAAAGTAATGAAAAAGTGATTTAAATGAAAGCATATGTCTAATACATCCTAATTATATATTTAGATTGTAAATAAATGGGAGGAAAATATTAGTAACAATCTTAAAAATAATTAATTTATAACCAAAATAAGTTAACAATAATTACACAATATTAACTTTTGATTATTTTTTTCTTTGAGTTAGAAAATTGCTATTAAGTTGTTAAAGTAAAGAAACATTTATCACAGATTAGTTCCAATGTTATATTTGAGTAGGAGGAATTCTTCAAAAAACAGATAATCTTTCCAAAACTTTTTATCACCATCATCATCACTACCTTCTCTCCCCAAAACTGGGATTAAGGTGCGATACATGCACTGGAAACAGAAAAGTAGTAGAAGAATATGAGCAGGTGGAAAAGAAACCCCAGCCTTGCCGCCTTTTTATACCTTTTCGTTAGAACTCGTCGCAGTCAGAAAATCCACTCTAGAGCTTCACGAGACCGCGACGGACACTCACTATGGCATCTCGTCAATGTGAGGTTCATCCCTTGGCCAGGTTGGGCCACAAACACACACCCTCAAAAAACCCAGCCATTCACTAATATTATGCACCTTTCTTTTGGCCTCTGTCAAACTCACATTCCTCTCTTCCAGAGTCCAGGCATTCCTTTATTGACGACTCAATCCACTTTTTCTTCGGTCTCCCAGCCGGTCGATTCCCAGCACACTCACCATTATACATTCGCTTAACCAACCGACTATCACCCATCCTTTTGACATGACCAAACCATCTCAATGTACTTTCATTTATTCTCTCATTTACTCCTTTCTTCACACCACACAACTCCCTAATGCGTTCATTCCTCATTTTATCAATTCTTCTCACACCTAGCACGCCCCTAAGATTGTCCATCTGAACACATTGTACTTTAGATCTATACCTCTTATTCCAGACCATAGTTTCACTACTATACATTAACACAGGTAACAACATACCTTCATGTAAGACCCTAGCGCACTCAAGACTTAGACCCTTTGCATCCATCAAGGATTTAATTGCTCCTGCCACCTTCCTACCATTCACAACCTTTCTAGTGCACTCTGCATCATCCGTTCCCTTTTCGTCCAACATATATCCTAAGTATTTAAACTCAGACACTTGTTCCAGTTGCTCACCATCCAGCATAGCTTCACACCGAGAACTGTCCTCACTCACAACCATAAGCATACTCTTATCTACGTTTACTTTCAAACCCCTCCTTTTACACATCCTGCCAAATCTCTCTACCAATCCTCTCAAACTCTCTTCAGATTCACCGCACAAACCCGTCTCTACATGTCTCGTTTTTCTATCATATCAGCCATAGCAAATCTCCTTTTACAATTTCGGTATGTTATATAAATATATATCCTCCTACTTGATCGAGTGTGGTCGCTTCATACTTTCTTCAAAATTAAAAAAATTTCAGATAATTTTGCAGCTTCTTTCACCCTTCTATTCTTTAAACATAACTTGTTCAATATTTTTGCTAGTCACAAATCTCTACATACTCTTATTATTCCTTGAATTTCCTTGTACTCTTCCTCAGTTTATCACACATTCCCGAAAATCTCACTATTTGGTCATTTTTTTTTATTCCTGTGTCCCTTTATTCGTCATTTGCATCTTCCTTACTTCCTTCTGTATTATTCCATCTTCCTTACTCCTTCAAATGATATTCGGATTTATAGATTTTTATACAACTCGCACACCAAGTTATCTTCACACCTGTCAACAAGAGTTTTCCTTTTATTTTCTTCTTTGATAGTTTCTTAAATTAAGTTACCTCAAACTAATCATTTTCCTAATCATATTAAATATATTAGTATAGAGTTTATAATTTCCACCTACTGAGGATGGATAAGCTTTAAAATACGTCGTTCTTTTTTAGTTTTTGTGTCAAGGTGACTCCGATTTTTCCACGAAACTCAATTCTAAATACTTTAAGTTTTAAGATGTGTTTTCCTAATTTATTCTAATGAGAAATATTGTTAAAAGTTCCAGGAATGGGTAATTTTGCCCCGTTTGTGTCCCCCCAACCAAGTCCAACAAAAACAAAATTTTCAGAAATGAATGAAGCAGACTATTCTCTTCTATATCGTAAGTACATCTTAATGTAGTTGTTTAACATACAGTATATGTAGAATGCAAAATAATTAGTACAACATAGTACATACCAATGGGGACCATTATTTTAATAGTTAACGGTTTGTTGTTATTGTAACCTAAATATTATATTTACTCCACAAGAACTTGGAAATTTAACCTCGTTAGAAATAATTGAAGAAGTTAAAAAGCTTCAAACTGTGGCTTACCAACTTGGAGTTGAAGAAGCAAAGGAAATGACGAGAGGGAAATATCTGCACGTTTTGAATCAGATAAAAGAAGAACATTAAACTCTTTACTAGATACCCAAAAATGTTTTATGATGACGGTAAGATATTTTTAGTCATTTTAATTTTTTTTTTTTTTTTTTAAATAATTTTTAACATTTTATCCGATGTTCTTTATCATCACTTATGAAATTTGAACTTGATATTGTTAAGCTTATTTAAGATATAGACTTTCACTGTTCTTTTTTTTCTTTCTTTCTTCATCTTCCTTTTTATTCCCAAGACTGGGAGTAAGGTGCGTTACAAGCATCGGAAAAGAAAAGCAGTAGAAGAATAGGACAAAAGTCGAAAAGAAAGCACAGCCTTACCGACCCCTCTGCTACCAATTAATTAGGTAAGAACCTCGTCGCAGTTTCAGAAAGTGGTCCACTTCTAGAGCTTCACGAACCGCGACGGGCCCTCACTATTAGTAAATCGTTCATGTAAGGGGTCATCCCTTCCGCCCAGGTGGGCCTACCACAACCAATTTTTACCATGGAAATATATTATTTGCGTCATTCTTCACTTTACTACAAGCCAAAACTATGAATGTTCATATTTACAGTTTTGAGGTTAAAAAAAGCTTTAAATGTCCACATGGGGATATAAATCCCGAACTCTCACCAACCAACGAACCGGTCGTCATGGCGGATTATAACTTTCCAAACACATTTGTTCTTCCGACATTGAAAACCCTGAAGGTCAACGTTGTTGCCAGTACACATGATTTCGCATTCGTGGTTTGGGCATTGCATGATGTGTTTTCTTGTCGAATTTGTTTGTAATGTTTTTATAAATTAAACTATTAATTCCACTCAAAATATGTGCGCAATTAAAGCAGGAAAATAAATAAACAAAAATAATTTACTGTACTCTAAGACATCTTATCGGCGAATTAGGTGTGGGAAAAATTGATAAAATGCGAAATTAACGTATTATTGAGTTGTGTGGTGTGACAAAAGGAATAAATGAGTATTAAGATGGTTTGGTAATTTAGAAAGGATGAATGATAGTTGATTGGTTAAGCTATTTATGTAGTGGTAATTTTGTTGGAAAGCGACTGGCTGGGAGCGCGAAGATAAAGTGGACTGAATCAGTAAAGGATTGTCTGAAGGAGAGGAATATGAGTTTGACAGAGGCGAGAAGAAAGGTGTATGAAAGGAATGAATGGTAGGGTTGGGCCTGGCGCAGAGGATGAACCCTGACGAGATACCACAGTGATAGTCTATCGCTGTAGTGTGGATTTTTGGCTGCGACGAGCTTGCTCTTAGGGTATGAGGGGGGGGAGGGGAGACTTTCTTTTTCTACTTAACTATTGTGTTTCTGATGCATGTTTGCACATCCCACCCCAATCTATGGGGGAGCTGTGAGGTATTTTATATGCCACAATTGTTTTACAAACAGTGATTTTATTTATCTTGATTGTGATTAGGTCCTTTGAGATATAAACGGAATTATTTCTTTTCATAAGCCTAACGCCCCCCCTCCCTTCTCTCTCTCAAAAAAAAAAAAATAATTCTACTAGTTCTTAGATTAGATTAAATAAATCCTTGCTCTTTTACCCCATTAATTTTTCATAGAATTGAAAGAATGAATAGACAGAAAGGAAGATCTTGAGACTAGTCGAAGCCTTTAATTTCAAGCAGCGTTTTGGAGAATTCTACTCAAGAGATGGATGGACATGGTTTTTTATATTTATATTAAATATTAATTTTGTTAATAATGAATGTTAAATTATGTAACTTTTCCATGGTTTATATATATAGATTTTTGAATTAAGACATATTGCGTGATAGGCATTTATTTTATTAGTGTCCATTTGTTGGACATTATTAAAACTAAAATGAAGGGAGCTATAAAGATTTTTAAATATTTTCATCTGGAAACCATGAAAAAAGTAATTGAATTTGCTTATCTGATTAAATTATAAATTTTTTTCCAATAATTTTTTAAATAACTGGGAACGCCTATATAGTTATAATATTCAAGGGATGTTAGGCTTTCGGATACTGTAATTATCATTCTAAATTGGAGTTAGCATTTAAGGTAAAATAAAAATGTAATTTATTGTATTTGATTTGTATTATCATTATTAAAGTCTATCTTCATACTAGAGAGAATTACCTCAGTTATGTGATTTGCGCAATCAGAGGGACCCCTCCTGCTGAAACGGTAATAATTTCTTTGGAAATCGAAGAAATAAGACTGCAAATCCAACCAGTTAACAGCAACAGTACCAAAAACGTCACCTCACCGAAGTCGGGGGACGTTCCTGCGAGAGACTTGAAAATAGGACTGGATACGGTAATAAGGTGGACTGAGAAACCCAGAGGAGGAAAAAGTTTAACAGTGGAAAGAGAAGTATTGGAAGTTAAGAAAGGATCAAACTTCTTGGGATCATCTCCAAAATGATGAAGGATGCGAGTAAAGAGTTGCACCATCTGCTCAAGGTTGCTCTGAATAGAAAAATGTAAGGGAGTTTACCAGCTGTATCTTCACAATTGGAAACAAACCATTACCTGTTGTGAAAATTGAAATTGTTGATTTCTGAGAAATGAGAAAAGCGTGTTTTCTTTTGAGGTTTAGATATGCTAATAATTTAGGATGGTCACTTGAATTAGATAAAGACTAAGCAGGAATTTAGTTGTAGATTGGGAAGAGACTCGAATATTGCAGAAATTAAAGGAAAAAAAGAATTCATTTACCCTTCAGCCCTCCAAAGGTTTCTCCTCTTCTACCCTCATATTTAAACCTTGCCCCCTCATCCACCCTTTTCTCCACCATCGCTTCTCTTAACCAATAACTATCCTACTCTGATGCAGGGTCTACTTGCATCAAAAATTTATGTAATATTTTCTCTATTTTAATATCTGCTATGTTCAACACAGTTTCGCTGGTCCTTAACAAATTCAGTTGTTTGAGAGCTCTCACAGCAAACTTTACTTTATTTGCTATAGTCTATCCTAAATTAGAATCCCGAATTTTATACTGCATGACTTACAACTAAATTCATCTGATAGCTTAACTCGTCTCCGAATTTGAAGTTTAGGTATTCCATGAATTCTTCGGTGGTTCTGTATTCATTACCTCCAAAGGTTTTCATCTAGTTTTGAAAGTACAACTGTGATCTCTTCTTTAATTCTTTATTTAAAAATACCTTGAACAGTTAGAGCAGAAGCCTATGCTAGTCGTGGAGGTGAACACAACCTTCAATTCCCATTTTACTATAAACTTTTACGTTCTTTAGGTTCCTCCAACCACCTAGTCATCTCTGTATCCTGTTCTTAAGTCTTTGGGAGAGGGACGTTTCTGACGTTATGATGCTGAAAACTGGTCATATTACTTTGACTTCCCTTTGGAATGTTTACTGCTTCGGCGGGAAGGGTTCCTTGCCGTGCGCTTAACTCATCATAACCATTGGTTCGCTCAGCAATGGAAGAATATTTTTCCTTCAACTAGAACTCTCAAAACTTGATTTAACTTGGCTTGTTCTTGTGCTATTTGTCACAGGAATAAACTAGACCTGACACGAATGTAAACCACTGTATATAAACTTGAAAACATACTTTTCTGTTTTCACTAGTGTGGAAAAATTTAAGACTTTTACAGTTTTTGTAACATCAACAGAGTTGGAATTCGTTCTAGAAATTGAAGATGTATCGATTTCTGGCGAGTTGTCTTTAAAGAAAATAAACGATTTTTTAAAAA
>JABUQX010106194.1:0-5000 GCA_015478945.1 Trachelipus rathkii | reverse complement strand
TAAAAATCACATATTGTAAAAAAAAAACAATTCTTGAAGATACATTAAAATAGAGTTACTGCTAAAGTGGGAATATTCAGAAACGATATGGAATAACCCTTTAGAAGGTGCTATGAACCATAAAGTAGGAAAATGACGACGGCGAACGGGGGTTCAGTTGGGACAATCAATAAGATATGGTGAACAGACTTGCGGGCAACGCAGGAGGTCAAAGTTTTTCAGATGGCAGGCCAGGATCACGTTACGTGTAGTGGCTGTGAGTGAATTGGTATGACCAATATGGAGGCGTGCAAGTATCACCTCGTGTAAGCGCTTTCGTCGGTGACAGGAAGACCACTCGCCAATGCTCAGCTTTATATTTCTAAGTTTCGTTCCCCGCTGATCATTCGTACAGCACTGTTGCCAATAAGACCGAAAACCGTGTCGGAGAGCAGGATAATTAATAAGTTGGGGGGAGGGGCGGGGGGGGCGGGGGGCGGGGGCGGGGGCGCGGGGCGGGGGGGGGGGACGCCCCGCGGCCGGCGGGGGCGCGGCGGGGGGGGGGGGGGCGGGGCGGGCGGGGGGGCGGCGGGGGGGGGCCGGGGCGCGGCAAGGCCGGGGGGGGGGGGGGCGGGGGGGCGGCGGAGCGTGGGGCGCGGGCGCGGCGGGGGGGGGGCGGCCGGGGGGGCGGCGGGGGGGCGGCGGGGGGGGGGTGCGCGCGCGCGCGGGGCGGGGGGGCGGGGCGGGGGGGCCGGCGGCGGGCGCCGCGCCAAAGAGCTGCGGCGGGCCGCCCGAGCGCCGCGTTGCGGGCGGGGGCGGGGCGCGGGGTGCGAGGACCCGCGTTGGCGGGGGGCGCGAGGGGGGCGGCGGGGGGCGGGCGCGCCTGCGGGCGCGCGGGGGGGGCGGGGGCGGGGGAGCGGGGACGGGGGGGCGGTCAGGGGGCGGCGGGCGGCCTTGTCTAATGGCATCCGGAAGGTATACCTGAACAGCTCCGAAAAGAGGCGGCATTTTGGCCTCTCTGTCGGCGATTACATTGCAGTTACCCCTACATAGTATTATTTGTTTCTTACGGGGAGTAGGAGCAGCCGAAGAAAATGCTATACAACAAATACCATTGTGTTCTTTTTAGAATTAGGGTTTTAAGCGCCGAGAAAATCTGAATAAATGACATAAGAGTGGTCTGGGTTAAGAAATAGAATTTCGAGAAAGAGCAATCATTTATAGCCATTAATTATTCAGTAAAAATTGAAGCACGAGGGGGAGGGTATGGAAGAGGTTATGGTCAGGAAAAACAGCAGACGCACCCACACAGTCCCTTGTTTTAGAGCCGTCAGTAAACACGAGTATTACCACAGTGAACTGTGGAATGAGACAGGAATGATGCCTTTAGCAGAGTGGTTAGATTTGGAGAGAGAGGTCAGAACCAAGCAAATGGTGGGAGCAGAGAATAGCCAAGGTGTATACCCTTCGTCATAAGAGAGTGGTAGCAGATATGAAAAGGATGCTTAAAGAAGTTAAGAGGATTTATAACTGTGTTTGCAAATGTCCAGTAATTAGGATTCTGAGGTATCACCCGCAGAATCGGTGTCAAAGCAGACGTTATTGGGGTTTGAAAACGAAGATAACTTGTGAACATGATGTATTCCCTTCGAAGAGAGAGTGGCATCACATTGGATTCAACTTCAAGGCTCACCCAGGGGACGATCGGAAGGCTCGAGTAAAGATACGGATCGCCTCGTCTTGGATGGGTTCTAACAGGTGTAGTAGAGTTGCGGAAGCCTGACCATATACTTCACAGTCATAGTCCAGCATCGATCGGATTAGGGCAATAGTGAGACGTAAAAGGGACTTGCGATCAGCACCCCAAAATTTTGAGGCCAGATGACGTAATAGGTCCAGCACCCGATGACGAGTCGTTTTCAGGAGTTTAATATGCGGTCCGTATCTTAAGTGGTCATCCAGAATGAGTCCTAGAAATTTGACGTGAAGTTATAGGAATGGGCAAACCGTATAAGGTTAGGTTCGCGGGAAGAAGGTTAGCAGGTTCTTCAATTCCCCTTTTCCTTAAAAGGTATTGCTGAGGTTTTGTTGGGTGAGAAATGGAAGCCATGGAAGTTACCCCATTGTGAAATATTCTAGTTAAGTTGACATTCAAGAAAAGGCAGCCTGGCACCGGGTATATATAGCGCAAAGTCAACATAGAGAGAAAAATTGACCGTCGCTGGGATAGAAGTAACGATGTCATTAAACCACCCGAGAGTAAATAGTAATACACTTAGAACAAGGCCCTGCGGAACGCCTTGATGCAGAGTAAAGTGGCATGACAGAATATAACAGCACCGAACCTGGATGGATCTATTTGACAGAAGGCATTTAATGAAAAGAGGGAGTTGTCCACGGAAACCGAGCGAATGACGAAGAGTACATACCATGGCTATTCCCCGCTCCAACCATTTGCTTGGCCCTGACCTCTCTCCAAATCTAGCTACCTTGCTATCTTGTTAAAGGCATCATTTCTGTCTCATTCCATAGTTCACGGTGAATTTACTCCAGTGTTTAGGTCGATGGAACAGGGAGAAGGCGGCCTGAAACAATTTTCTCCATTAATTTACAGGCATAACAAGTCGGCGAAATTAGTCTTTGGTTGTCAGCCAACATCGGATCTTTCCCAGATTTGGGGACAGGAATTACAAAAGCTGTAGTCCAAATAGATGGAAAAGAAGATTCTATCCAGATTCTGTTATACAGATACAGCAAAAACGCTGATGACGAGGGGTGAATATGACAGAGAATAATGTAGGAAATAATATCTGGGCCAAGGGCACAGTCTTTGCTATTCGCCAGTGCAGTTTAATACTCTACAAGTGTAAAAAGACGGTTATAGGTATGATCTTCCCTTTTCGCTGTTGAAAAGTTTGGCAGTGCAGTGTTAGTTCTCACTTTTTGAAAGGCTTCAGGATAGCGGAAAGATCTCAAGTGGCCAGCAAAACTACAACCTAATGCATCTGCAACAACAGCAGGAGTAGAGATCGTGTTGGTTATATCAGGCCTATAACGGAGGACTATGGGTTAAGTTGTTGGAACGACGAGATATTTTCTGTGCAACTTTCCATCCTAAAGGAAGGAGAGTTGTTTGAGTTGATTAGTCGAAATATAAGTTCGAAAATATTGTTTACGTGTTTGGCGATTAATTCGCCGAGATCTCGCCGCAGCTGTTTTAAAAATAATCATGTTTGGAGTGGTACGGGTCCTTTTGTTTTGCCTGAAGAGTATCTTTTTCTCTCGGTTAGCTTGTGCGCACTCTTGGGACCACTAAGAGGTTGCCGACCGCCGACCGCCTACCTGCGGAAGATTGAGGAATGCAAGCTTCTGCTACTGTGATGACAACTTGCTGGAAGAAGTTAAAGGCATCATCAACAGTCGGAAATCACTTATTGAAGGGATAAAGTGTGATAACTGTGGCCTGGGTCATAAAGCCAGATGGAGTTGGATTTTAACATTGGGCTCGGTACAAGCTCATTTAAAGCTATTGGGTAATGATCACTGCCATATAAATAATCAAAGCGGGACCAAGTAAAGCGATCCATAAGAGAATGGGAACAAAAGGAAATATCAATACAGGAAGAAGTGTGTGTTATCTAAACGTTCATATGTAGGGAGTCCTGTGGTAAGGCATCCCAAAGAAAAGGGAGTTAGAAGATCTACAAGGATCTTGGACTTAGACGAGGTGACAGAGTCGCCTCATAAGAGGTAGCGGAGGTTGAAGTTTCCTAGTATAACAACCGGAGTAGGGAGCTGCTTAAAAAAGATCAGTTAAGTTGACCTTAGTAAGTAAACTCACTACTCAGAGTCAAGTATATCGAGCTGACAGTAAGGTCTGTGGACAAATGAATTTGTGATGCCACTGCATGAAGTCTAGCTTGAAGAGGGACTGGATAATAGGGGACAGATTTGTGAATGAGTATTTCTGCACCTTCCCTATCATTGTTACCTCTTTCTATAGAGGTTAGAGGCGATTTATATCCCGACGGTTGAAAGAAGTTGCGATAACATAGTCGAAGTTACTGTAAACATATGCACTTTGGTGTACATATGTTTATTAGTTGAAAAAGTTCTTCAAAATTATAGTAGTAGCCACGACAATTCCATTGAAGGAAGGTGGCAATGCTATGTTGTTATATATATTATGAGAATGGTCTTTTTGAGACAATTGTCTCTATGTGGCTAGGGGTAATGCTGGAGGTGGATTCAGATAGAGAGGAAAGGCTGAAACGTAGGTCTCAACGAGGGGGGGGCAACAAATGTCGGTGGTAAAGAATAGTCATACAACAGAGATTTGGATTGTACGACCCGCTTTTGGGAAGAAGTTTTCAATGGTATTTGGTGAAGGGGCTTCGCCATGAATGCGAAATAAATTGAGTTCAACCAAGTCCATCTTATTGTCTGGATTTAGTTTGTCGTTGGAAGACCAACTAAAATGCTCACGTTTAGTAATGGGAGCGATATCATTATCTACCAAGCAAGCAGATTCAGAAATGTGTGGAGGATATTGGGTTGTTTCCATGGAAATGGGGAAGGAAGGTATCCCCAGATTTTGCATATTGGAATCCGATATACGATTCAATATAAGATACGAGATTTTTTCAGTAAGTCATCATAAGAGTGATTTTGGGAGACTGGACAATTTGAGTTAAGAATGAAAACCTCTGGGTCCCCATTCATGCCGCCAACAGATCCAGAACGTTTGGAGCGTTTACCTTGGGCGGTTTTCCATCTCTCTCAGAAGCGCAAGAAGCATTAGAAAGAGAGTGGGTCGTCACATCAAACTTTATTTGGGAGCTATTATCCATTTCATCCGCTAAGGCATAGAATCCTTTAGGGAGTGTTGATATAGGAAATTCGGAATAAGAGTTATAGGAGGATTCGGAAGAGCTGGAATAATCTTGCAAGCTATCAGAGCGTTGATTGGTGGGTTGTTCGATAGCTATGATTGTTTGCTTACAATCTGTTGAAGTCTGTTT
>JABUQX010106193.1:10000-27861 GCA_015478945.1 Trachelipus rathkii | reverse complement strand
TATATATATATATATATATATATATATATATATATATATATATATATATATATATATGTGTTATATATATATATATATATATATATATATATATATATATATATATATATATATAGTATATATATAGTATATATATATTATAGATATATATAAATATATATATATATATATATATATATATATATATATATATATATATATATAGATATATATCCATACATTCATAGCAATATATATTATATATATATATATATATATATTAGTGATGCACTCGAGCCAGATTTTCAGGCTATGTCTGAATGTCCAAAGATTTGCAGAGTTAGGTTCTGCAAATCAATTTATTGTAAAAATATAAATTAGTGTAATTTATTACTTTATTGTTATGTTAAATATAATAAATCAAAATAATAATAATAATAATAATAATAATAATAATAATAATAATAATAATAATAATAATAATAATAATAATAATAATAATAATAATATAATAATACCTATAATATTAATAATTATAATAATGATAAGTATATTACTAATATCAATATATAGATGACAATGATAATAATATTATCATTAATAATAATAATAATACAATGCACCAATTACGAGCAAAGTCCTATTAATGGAGGGGCATAAAGTAAAAATAGAAAAATGATCCACACATTCTGATATGTAAGTCAGATCTCTATGATGAGCATAGGCTTTAGCATTGAAGTGAAGAAGATTATATTCAGTAGGAAATACCTTAAGATGGAAGAGAATTCCGCAGAACATAGTTGACTGGGAAGGAAGAGGCATCACGATGAAAAGCTTGGTGTTGCCAGTCCCCACACAAAACTCTTGTGAAGACGCTGTGCATCCCATGTGTTGCGAGGATGTCTCATATGAGGTTAATTGTAAGTGGTTAGCTCACTCGAGCTCCTGCTATTATAGTACCTATAGAAAATGTATATAACCCCAAGACCATGTTTCAAAATTAAAGATTCCAATGAGGTTAAAAGTAACAATTAATAAATAAATTGTCAGTTAGCTTTGGACTCTACCCGAAAGAGAAATGTAACTTAAGCCCCTCCCCAGATGTGAGAACAATATTCCAAACACGGACGGATGAGACCCCTAGTATGATTAAAGCTACTGAGAAAGAAAAAACAATCTCACAACCAGAACAAATTTCCAAGTTTTTATTTTTGAAGCCGCCAAACAACAATTGTGAGAGGTGGTTTCGAAGACATTTTTTTTGTTGCTGACATTATTGTTCGCATTGTTCATAGGTGAGACTATACCAACGTCGAAAGAGATAGGAAAGTTGGGAGATACTTTTTTAAGAGGGAGATTTATAGATCTTTAGCTTTAATAGAGTTAAAAATTGAGACGACCCCTCAGGAAACCTTATCTAGATCAGCAAGAATCAAATGGTAGAAATTGACAGACATCTCTTATCTGCAAAAGAGGAACAAGTTTTAGAATGAGTGGAAGTATGATGTTGGCAGAGAAGTGGGTAGGGTTAGGGGATTAGCTGAGAAGATCATTAATGAAAAGTAGGAAAATGGTAGTTTAAAGTACAGAATCTGGAGGAACACCACAATTGACAGAATATAAAGAAGGAGCCTCATTGATAACAACTGATATGAGTCGATTTAAAAGAAAGGTAGACATAAATATCCAAAGTTAGGGACAAAACTGAAATGAAGGGAGCTTCGAGAGCAGTGACACATACCATACTTCGTCAAACGCCATCATATTCATAGATTTCAGAATCTCGTGCTTTTGAACATATGCAATCTCAGTTAAAGGCGTGGATCCTTTGAGGAGAGGAAGGGGTGGAGGTTGAAGAGTATTGTCAGTTCCACGGTTGAGTTAGATGATTAAGCCTTTTCAGTAAGAATATTAGCAATAGATGCATCAAAATTAGGATTGAGCGACGCACTAATTTTGGTGCGGTGCGCAAAATTCCGATGCTCGGCCAACCCTAATCAGAATGAATAATTGGAGGAAAGGCGAATTTGCGGAATCTATTAGAGATTTTTGGCATGAGGCCAGAAATATTTAACAGTATATGATCACCAGGTAAAACTTTCTTTTAGTGTTAAAGTGATTAGTTCGTTGAATAATATCCCTGCAACGATTCTGAGCTAGATTAGAATTAGTAAAATTGATTTGGGAACGAGTTCAGTATTCCCTATACCCAAAGTCCCTACCTTGAATGGCACAAGAACAAGCATGATCGAACCTTGAAATTCGGGATAAGATGATTTGCTAAATTGAAAATGAATTTATTTTATTGGCGATTGATGTTCACAGCTTAAGAGCTATTAAATTATGTTACAGGTTCCAATAGGTATGATTTAGACGTATTTATAGCTAGAGGAATTGGTGGGGAAACATAGGTGAGGGATATTCAAGAATGGTTAAGACGTTCGGGATTATGAGTATTTTCTCTAGTAAACTGATTCAGATCGTTAAGAATTTATAATGTTTCGTCATCCTCCCTACCAGTTAGTGTGGGAGAAGCCAAGCCAGTCATTGTTGTTTATATTAAAATTTCTTAAAAGTAAACCTCATCATTTGAATGAGAAGATTTAATAGTCTCGAGAATTGTAAGATAATAAAAAAAAAGAAAACTTTTCTTTGGGTAAAACGTTAAAGAAAATATATATATAACTATAACTATATATACTAAATATAATTATATATTAAGTATATATACTTATGCTATATTATATAGATATATATATATAACTATCATATTATATATATATATATTATTTATTTATTCTATATAAATATAAAAATATAAGATATATGTATATATATATATATATTTATATAATAAATACTAGATGTAATAATCAATATAATACTATATATATTATTATGCGGAATCCTACCGCGACGCACAAAAAAAAAAAAAAAAAAAAAAAAAAAAAAAAAAAAAAAAAAAAAAAAAAAAAAAAACTTCCGAAGGAAAAAAAAAAAAAAAACAAAAAAAAAAAAAAAAAAAAAAAAAAAAAAATAAAAAATACCCCCTATAGTAACCTATCACTCAAAGCATAGCTATATAACCATATGCCTTATATACAGTATCTCGGCTATATATATATAATATACTATGAACTATATCTATATATTAGGGGCGACTCAAAAGAATAGAATTAAATCGATACTTTAAGTTGCATCTAGTGTTCGTATAGTCAAGGACAGAGTTGTCTCTGTGTAGGCGCTAGCGCTGGGACAGAGCCATTTTTGATAGGGGAAAGGGTTGTTTTAATTTATATATTTATATTCTTATGCCCTCAGAGAGAGACGGCGACGCAGCATTATGGGGTTGGCCGGCGGTACAAAGTGTTGCTTCCTGCTAGGGATATTTCAGCGAGTGACGTGTCTTGAAGCAGGCCGTTCTGGCTGAAGTCCGGAGTCGGCGCGCAGCTCCGAGTCGGTAGTGAGTGAAAGAGAGTGGAGTCGGGCCAGTCGCCGCCAATTTGCAAAAGCGCGTGGCGAGCGCAGCTGGTAATTTTGAAGAGGCCGTGCGAAGTCCCGGAGTCCAAAGCTCCCGGATAATTTTGAAAAGCACGGGGTCCGACTGGAGCGCGCGGCCAGCCGGACACGGCAGACGGAGAGGCGCGGAGCGGGCAGGGGGCGGTACGGCAGACAGGGGGGCGGAGAGGTTTGTAGCCCGGCGTGCCGGGGCCAAGGGATGGGGCGCGCTCCGCAGCGGCGGGCGCAGCGCGGTCGCCAGGCCCAGACGGGCGACCCGCGCAAACAGCACGCGAAGAGTCAACGAAACGAGGCGCAGGCCTAAGCAACGGGCGCGGATCTCAAGCGCGCGCCGCCAGCAGTGAATCTAGACACCCCCCAGGGGCGGCAGTTGACCGTCTGAAAGGCAGCTCGGGAGACAAGAAACAGCTGAGGTGTGGGGACGTGGTGGCTGGGTGGTGGATGGGCTGGCCATTCGGCAAGTCAGGCGGTGCGTAATTTCAAAGCGGTGGAGTCTTGAGTCCGGTAATTTTCAAGAGGTCGGAGTCGGCAGTCGAGTTGGAGTCCCGCGGTATTTGAAAGGTAGGGTGGTCAGTCCGGACAGTCGCGGAATTTTCTAAACGACTTCCACAACCCTCGGTTGAAGTATGGATTATCTTGGCGTATGTGTGCAGATCGTTCTTAAATGTTAAGTGCCGAAGTGGAATATACTTAATAATCGCCCGGAGTATCTGGAGTGGCAAGGGATGGGGGCGCCGTCGAGCGATGTTATTATCTGAGAGCATTAATTTTGGTTATGGTTTCTAATTCTAAACAATACAATAATATCTTGGTGCTGAGGCCAGGATGCACAATTTATGAAGCGCGGCCCCAGAGGTATTGTCCTGCATTACTGATTGCGGAGGATTTCTTTTAATGATGACAAAGTTTGTATTCCAGTGTGAAGTTTCTATTGCAAACCAGTATGGCTGGGATTGTCTTTATTGGAGAGGAAGTCTGATTGCAGTTTGATAGCCGACATATGCTGAGAGTGCCCACGAATGTTAGCCATTCCTCATTCTGTCTTGGGAGTAAAGGCAGGGCTATAGCTGATTTTTTGATGGGTGATGCAGTCATTCGTATTGTTGTTACAGCTCGTTTAGTTGCGCATTATATACTTGTTGCCCAGCTCATCCTAGCCATGCCATTGTTCGCGGGGTATAGGAAGGATTTTGAGCTTGATTGCCTAGAATCCATACACGATAACAGATTAAATTTTTCATAGAATAACGACGTATTGCATGCCAGAGACGGTCAACTGGCCATAAAAAAGCCGATTAGCAACTGCTCAGGTGAAAGAATGGTCGCCTGGGGAATCCGATAGATATCATAAGTTTGTGCTGAACAGGAGCAAGTGGATGTTCCCTTGGATGACAAGCTGTGCTGACTGGGGTAGGAAATTTGCTATTTTCACTATAATTGGTCTGTTTGATGGCATTCATATCTGTGTTTAACACTCTTGCTTTATTAAAAGCGCTGACGGCGGAACTATATCAAAGCCCTTGTTGATGCTATATTAGCCTACAAGAATTACATTGAGGGCGTGGAGGGGATAGCTTTGCTTATAACCATTCTAGAATGTGTTGGCGCTGTAGATCGTTCGATAGGAGAGTGAGGCTGAGCTAGAGTGATTTTGTCGAACCATATTGTGAGGTCCTAAAAGGGAATCAGAGGGAGAGGAGGATTCTAATGAGATCAAATACTTTGGAGATACTGACTTAGACTGGTAAAGTGTAGGAGAGTAATGATAAGCGTCCTGTGAGCCAAGCTGGGTTATTATTATTATTCCATTATGATTGATTAATAATATTTTAGGGCCATCCTAGTTATTATTATTCATTATTATTATTATGTATTATTTATTATGTTGAGCTCAGATATGTACCATACATACTATAGTCGATAATATATACTACTATTCATACACAGGGTATATATATATATGCTAGTATGCATAGCTATAGGTCAGTATAGTATGTCATATAAGTATCATAGCTAGTACAATAACTGATAATATATCTATACTCAGGTATACTCTATACTAGTTGATAATGTATAAGACTGGAATATATACGTACAGTATAACTATAATAATACGTAAATACTATATAATTATACTATATATATAATTTATAATAACTATAAGTAATATATATATATCTATAGATATATATATAGTATATATACTACATATATTATATAACTATATATTATATATATATATATATAATATATTATAGCATATATATATACATATATACCTATATACTAATATATATAATATATATAATATATATATATTTATATTATATATATATAGTATATATATATATATATAATACTATATATCATATATTATAGGGGCGAAGAACTATTGTCCTATAGCTTTGAACGTCTTTTATTGTAATGCGAGAATCTAATTCACAATGTGAACTGACGATGTTTTCTGCCAATGCCCCTACCCTACTATACTTCTTGAAGCTACGCATTGTCATCTGCTGACTTCTTGAGACCGATCTTTTCATATTCCTCTCACATGAAATTAGCGCCTTTTGTTAAGGAATATCAATATATACGTTCTGAATTCTTTGGTATTCACCATTTCCCGTATATATATTACTATATATTATATATATATATATATATATAATATATCTAAAATATATATATACTATATATACACTATATATATGTTAATACTATAGACTATATATATATTAATATATATACTATATATAATATAGTAGTATTTAATACGTAATATATTATATATTATATATATACGGTCTATATATATTATATATAATATACTAATACTTATATTATTATTAATATATATATATATTGTTGGGGTACTATATATACTAATATATAGTTATATATATAATATATATATATATATATATATATACTATATATTATATATTTCTTTCTTTCTTCTTTCTTCACCTTTCCTCTTTGCCCCAGATTGCGGGGTAAGCGTGCTGTACAAGCCATCGGCAAAAGCCAAAAGCACTAGGAGCAACATGACCAAACGTCGTAAAAAAAAGCCCCAGCCTTAACCGCCCCCCCTTATTAATTAATTAGTTGAGAGCCCCTCGTCACAGCACAGAAAATCCACCTTATGAGCCACAAAAAAAAAAGAACCATAGGACCGCCCGACGCGACCCTCACTTATGGTAAATCGTCAACTGTAAGGCGTTCATCCCCTGGCCCAGGTGCGCGGCCCACAACCATGCCGCCCGCCAGAACAAAACCCCGCCCCATTCCTCTCCTATCATGCCCACCTTTATTCTCGCCTCTGCCATACTCACGTTTCTCTCCTTCAGACACTTCGTTCAGCCCGACTCAATCCACATTTCCTCCTCGGCTCCCAGGCCGGTCGTTCCCAACACACCTCGTCCACCAGTATACATCCGCTTAACCAAGCGACTTTCATTCATCCTTTGCACATGAGCAAACCATCTCAAAGTACTACTTTCATTTAATTCTCTCATTTACCCCTTTCTTCACAACCCACACACTCTCTAATACGTTCATCCAGCCCTCACCTTTATTAAATTCTTCTCACACCTAGCACACCCCTAAGATGTGTGCCATCCTGACTGACACATCTGAACTTCTAGGATCCAGCGTATACTTCTTATTCGCCAGACCATAGTCTCACACCATAACAATAACACAGGTAACAAAGCATACCCTCATGTAAGACACCTGTGCACTCGCACTATAGCCCTAGTCCCTTTACATTCACCAACGATTTAATCTAACACCAGCCACCTTCCCTGCCATTCACAACTTTACCACTACACTCTGCATCATCCGTACCCTTCCATCCAACACATACCCCTAAATATTCTAAACTTAGCAGACCTTGCTCCAGCTGCTCATCAATCCTACATAACTTCACACTGAGCGACTGTTCACTGCACTCACAACCCAGTACCATACTCTTATCTACGCTTACTTTCAAACCCCACAGCCATCCTTTTACATACCCTGCCCAAAATCACTCCACCAATCCTCTCAACTCTTCAGATTCGCATTCTCCCCACAAGACCAAATCATCCGCATAGCAATTAGGTAGGGCACCCCCACTCCTCTCCATTCTCCATCATCTAACAAAGCCATTTCCTGCCATCCCCCACCTCGAATCATTCATAGCCCCATACCATACCTACACTATTCAAATAACCAAGGAGACCATACACAACACCTGTCTCACTCCGCCTATGAATCCTAATAAACACATGCCACCATTGACAGCCATTTATTCCTTACACACGCTTCATAAGCTCCATACATACTTTTGATTCCATTCAGAAGGCCTACCACCCAACACCAATATCGATCACTAATTACCTGCCATAAGACTTCCGCCTATTTAACTCCTATCATCACGGCCTGTTGTAAATCCAGAAACGCCGTAAAGATAAGTACGGTATTCTCTTCTCCCTACCATGGTTCTCAATCATTTGTTTACAATGTAAACACATCCTCCACACATCGTCTACCACTCCTAAACGCCACCTTGTTCTTCACCAATCAGTCCTCTCAGTCACGTCGACGCCACGTCTTCGTACCAACAATACCAGCCATATAGCCTTCCCTAAAACACTCAGAAGAAACTTATCCCTATAATTCTCTACAGGTTCCACTTTTCTCCCTTACCTTATACAAGGGCTACTATTAGCCCCGTCTCTCCAACTCCATACCCGTCCACATAAACGCTTACTTACACAACTTCCAAATCAAGATCCAATCACCATCTCGCCTCCTCCGCTCTGGATCATTTCACTAGTAATTTCATCTATACCTGCCCAGATTTTACCATTCTTTCAACTGTCAATCACCCTACCCTTACCTCCTCCGCTTACTGAATCAACCCATCCCCAAAGATAACCTATCCTTCTTGCACCCATCAACCACACACACGTCTCACCTAACACCTCATCATGACTGTTAATATTGTGCAGATGCAGATTTTCGAAAGTGTTCTTTCCACACTTCCCCTCACATCCATGTTCATCAGTGAGCAAAGCCCCACCATCCGCTATTCAGTATATTCTAGCAGATTCCCGCCCACCGTCTATATTGCTCATTCTTAAACCTTTCGCGCCTTCCTTCCAGAAGAGCTTCCTATTTCTATGCTATGTCCTCATTCAATCCTCCTTCCAAACTAGTGTAACTTAGCCTCTTTTCTTCTCCTACGCAGTAACCTGATCTACTTTAAGCGTATTTCTTTTTGCCTTCCCTTAATATAATTTCCAAGCATCTTCTGTTTGAAACTTCATCATATTGCTCTTATAACATATCAGCACCACGCTATCTTTCTTTAACCTATTAACCGCGTTTCATACCTCTTCATTCACCATTCGCTGTTAACATTCTTACTTGCCCTACGTTTAGCCACATACATACTTCCTTTGCACGACTAACAATTGCTTCCTTCAGGTTGCCCCCAGATTTGTTCTAGAGTACAACATTGCCTTCACATTCAACCGCAGTTTACTAGCGAGCAGCCCCCTATACCATACTGTAATCCTCTATTCTTCTGCCTTCACTTAGACTTACTCACTCTTAATTTTACCTACTCTCCTTTTCGTATCACCCCTTCTCTCCAGTTCCAGCCCCCAGCTGAACTTAATTTTACAGCCGATTAGAACACATAGATGATCGATCAATGATCCCAATTCTAAACCCCTCACATGATTTAACAGTCCCAACACATACTTTCCAACATCTCACCTTCATTCCGGACCAACAACAAAATCAATCATACGCTTCTTACTTCAGATACCACGTCTACCTACACCAACTCTAGCGTTTAAAGAAAGTATTACTCGTGTTTAAAGAAAGTTTCACTTACACACATACCTCTCTCTTCACAGAAATCAATCACTCTCACCATTCTCATTTTCTCCCCCCACCCCAAAACCACCCAGTTATACCACCCTTTTTCTGAATCACCTATCCCAACCATTCAGGTCCCCCAACACTAACAATCTCAAACTCCTACTCACCCCATCCAGAACATCATTCAAATTATCCCAAGAAAAATCGTACTCTCTTCAACGTATCCCTCAGATGGCAACCGAATTACCTCCGTCCAACCACACGACACCAGCGTATGGAACCTTTTTTTTCAAAAAACTTAAAATTTTAAAACCATTAGGATCTAGGACTCGACACACACAAAAGTCCTACACTTATATATAAATGTATACAACGACATAGAAACCTATATGTATAATACTATACCTACTTATATATATAGTTAGCTAGGTATACTAATACGCTATATAAATACAGCAGGCCCGTACTAGATATACATATATAAATATATATATAATATACAGCATTTATCATATATAAATTAAAGATATACTATATAGTACTATACCATAATTATTAACGGTGTGAGTGGCTTAATTAGATTGTGATTCAATCATAGTAGAGATACTATAGTAATATATATATATATAAACTATAGTAATAGAGCTATACACTTCTAATATATATAATACTATATATATAACTATACTACCTATATATACGCCTACATAATAGCCATACTACTGATATAAAATAAAACTCCGACATAGTATATATACTATTATACTATAGTATAGTATATTCAAAATGAATGACATAGTATATATATATAGAATATATTGTATAATATAGAGTCAGTATAAATAAGTACTAGCACGAGTATATACAATATACGTATACTATAATAGTATACGTACATATACTACGGTATATCATAGAACTACCTACTATATATATATAATACTATATAGTATATATATATATGTAGAAGTATATATATATATATACATAGAAATATATATATGTGTGGTGAATGAAGATACCCTTGGGCCAATCATAAAATTTCTTTATTATACACTTTAAAAAAAAAACTTTACACAAACTAAAATACAGATCACGAAATATACTACATACTGGATAGTTTCTAATTTAAGCTTCCTCGGCCGTAACACAGTTGAACAACTTATTCAAGGAAAGATGTAATGAATGTGAAAAGCCCCTTTGTATGGCCTTTATAAACTATGAAAAAAACATTTGATTCGCACACCTTGTTCTTTAAAATCTTCCTCTTGACGCTCCTTTAACGAAGCTTTGAGAATGAGCCCAAAGTAGGAATTCTGCAATCACTGTCCAATTTGTATATACTCCTGCCATTGTGTTCAAATATTTTCGCTATTATAGAGTTAATAACCGGCATTCATACTATTTTTCTGTTTTTTCTTAATATGACTGCCAAATTTTATGGGGGAAGCCATCTGCTTAAATTGATTTTACTGCGTTCTTAACTGATCGCGATGCTGTGCGTTTGAAGCAGAGTGTTTCGGAATCATCGATTAATTTGCCTTGTGTCTGATTCATTCTTCTCTAAATATTCACAAGTTTCTCCGACAGTATACCTCCGCAGCGCCATCAAAACAAGCGATCCTTATAAACTACCATTGAGAAGTAATGAAGTATGGATTATGGGCGTTTGAAAATTGCCGTTTTTAGCGGAATGCGTATTTTTGTTAAAACAAATATTGCTTGCGCGGAGATGTTGATTTAATTTCCTATAATTTAACATATACGCGGGGTGGGAAGCTTATAAAATTTTAATTTTGCCTTTGTGGTAAGCTGACATAAATGCAAATGTATCCGCAGAAGCTAATTAGAGGTTTTGTGAACGCTTTTGTCAGAAAAGAAATTCTAGTTTCAGTAGATAGATTAGTAGCCGCGAGAACAGCATATTAAATGCTACTGAAGAGAAAGAAGATGTGAGCAGTAGCTAATTTCGCCGGTGTTATAGGCGCTGTGTGTAGAAAACCCAATGTGATATACTGATCTTTTATACTGAGAAGAAGTTGGTTTTTCTATAGACGGAACACATAGCAAAAAATCGCCGGTACTAGGTCCATTTTTTCTGCCGCGGTACCAAAATAGATGGAAGTTGGACCGCCCCCTCACGATAAATTTTTGAAATACTTATGTATATTTTGCCATGGCCGTAATGGCAGTATCCCTGCGTAACTTCAAAACCACCATGCGCTTTTTGTGATTTACTCGGTTGTACACAGGCGTGAGCCAAAAAACTGTTTACCAGGTGGCAGCCCCCCAAAAGTTTATCCCCTTAATAGAGGTAAACATTTTACATTCATATCTCCAATTTGTAATTCTAGATACCAAATATTCATAGAGAGCTGATTTCACGTTAAGGGATAACGTTAGGCATACCATTGGCCTTTCAATGCTTTTTTTTGGGAAAATAATATTTCACCATGGTAAAATGGATCCGAAAAATTGTGTTAAACATCGACGAAATTATCCATTCTTTTTCGTGGGTGTATTATTAAAGAAGGAAATAATTTCAACGATATAAAATTTGACTGTGATGAACATACTAAAGTATGCTTTAACTTAAATGCTTATTAGAAGTTTGAAGATATTTTAAAAAAAAATTCGTACAATTGTGTCCAAAAATCAAATTTTTCGGAAATCGCCGCTAACTTTGAACGCGTTAATATTCTGATGAGGATAAGTGCCTAAAATCTGAAAATTTTCAGCACATTTAATAACTACTACCATAGATGTCCTGTCCACCTGCAATAATTGGACTTTGGTATGTTGCTTGTTTAAGAATACAAGCCATTCAAAAATGCCAAAAAAAAAAAGAAAATTTTTTAAGTTTATGTATGTATAGTTTAGTTCATGTTCTTTCCTGACTCGTAATATAAAGTACCTATATTGTGAAAGTGTGTAAATATTCATTAATGTCATTATTAGAAAGTTCATTGATGAAATTTATTGTCATAATTCTTTTTTGTTCAATTTTATTAGCACTAAAACAATGAAAAAATAACAGATTGCATAATTTTGCGAAAAAATTCACGGTGTGCCCGAAAATGCCCTCAATAAAATATAACTTAGACTTGTGTTTCTCAATCCAAATCTATACGTATAACATTATTAAAATCTACTTAACATTTAAATATAACTGTAAAAATTAGTTTGGACAAACACAGAGGTAATAATATTTAATGTTAAGCGCGACATTAATTCAGTTAGCAAGCTAAGACTTTGAAGTCTGCTTGAGGATCGGCACAGCGGTCGGAAAGTAAAAACAAATATATACGCGGCCTCTTTAGCTTAAAAAAACATGTTTGCTGTGCCTGCTACGGTTATGTTATAAGTAATATGTATATTACAAGTATACGTATATATACTACTAGTCTAATAGATATACTATATAGTATACGCTACTAAGAGCTATCACGTTATACTAGCTATATATATACGTATAGGAGCGCCGATAGTTATATATATATATACTAAGTATAGTACTATATAATATAACTACTGATATATATTAATATAACTAATATATATATAGTACTATATATATATATATATATATATAGTAATCAGCTATATAGGATATATACTATACTACTATAATATACATAATTATATGATATATTTTCTTTCTTTCTTCACCTTCCTCTTTGCCCAAGATTGGGCGGCCGGAGGCCGTAAGCCTGCCTTACAACATCGCGGAAAAAAAAGCCACGTAGCGAGAACATGACAAACGTCCGCAAAAGACAAGCCCAGCGCCATCACCGCCCCCCTCTGACCGATTAATTAAGTGAGAGCCTCGTCACAGAGACAGAAAATCCGACCCTAGAGCATCATAGGAGCGCACGGACCGCTCACGTATGGGCAAATCGTCAAGTGTGCGGTTCATCCCCTGGCCCAGTGGGCCACACATTGGCCCCCATACAAAACCCCGCCATTCTGTCCTCCTATAATCATGCACCTTTATTCTCGCCTCTCGCCAAACTCACATTTCTCTCCTTTCAGACATTCGTTCACCGACTCATCACTTTCTCTTCGGTCTCCCAGCGTCGCCGCTTCCAACACACTCGTCCACTATAATTATATGAGTATTGTAGGCGATCCTGGAACTTCTCATTCATCCTTTTCAGTCTGACCAAACCATTCAACATACTTTCATCTTATTCTCTCATTTACCCCTTTTCTTCACACCACACCACTCCTAACACACGTCCATTCCTCACTTTATTAATTCTTGTCACACCTAACACCTACCATGCCCCTAAGAATTGTCATCTGAACACATTGAACTTTAGATCTATACTTCGTTTTCCAGACCATAGTCTCAACTACCATACAATAACACAGGGAATAACTAACATACCCTCATGTAAGACTCTAGCCGACTCAACACTTAGTCCCTTACATTCACCAACGATTAAAAATTGCACCACCATCCTTCCTGCCATTCACAACTTTCCTACTAACACTCTGCATCGTCCGTTCCCTTCTCATCCGACACATACCCTAAATATTTAAAACTCAGAAACTTGCTCAGCTGCTCATCATCATCTAACATAACTTCACACTGAGCGACTGTCCTCACTCACACCATAACCTATAGCTCTTATCTACGTTTACTTTCAAACCCCTCCTTTTACATAGCCTGCCAAAATCCGATCACCAATGCCTCTCAAACTCTCTGTCAGACTCGCACACAGAAGCCAAATCGATCCGCCCCATACAATAGGAGGGCACCCTCCACTCCTGCTCCATTTCCATCATTCTAACACCAATGCCTGCCATCCCCACTCGAATTCTTTCATAACCCCCAAATCCATTAGCACAGTTACAATAACCAGGAGACAGAACACACGCCATGTACTCACTCGCCCCGATTAATCCTAAACAATTACCATTGACAAAAAACATTCTATTCCTTACACACGCCTTCACTATCGTCCTGCATACATACTTTTGATTCCATTGCAGAAGCCTACCACCGAACACTCATATATCACTAATAGCTGCCATAACGCTTCACCTATTAACTCTATCATACGCCTGTTGTAGATCCATAAAAACCTAAATAAACTTTATTCTTCTTCTCCCTCATTGTCTCAATCATTTATTTCAATGTAAAGGATTTGATCACACATCCTCACCACTCGCCCTAAACGCCCACCTGTGTTCTTCGCGCGACGCCGAGACAATCTGTCCCTCAGTCACCTTCGACGCCACGTCTTGTTCGACCAATCAATACCCAGCAATATACCATTCCCTAAACCAGCTCAATAACTTAGTTCCCCACTCAATTTCTACAGCTTCCCCTTTTCTCAGCCCTTACCCTGGTATACAAGGGTACTCTATTACCCGCTCTCTCCAATCCCTGCTGGCAACTATACCCTCCATAAAACGCCTTTATTACACAACTTCCAAATCCAACAAATCACCATCTCGCCCTCCGCTCTCTGGATCAGTTTCACTAGTAATTTGCATCGTATACCTCGCCCCAGGAATTATACCATTCTACCGGAACTTTCTACAGCCCTAACCCATTACCTCCTCCTTACTAATAACCTCATCCCCAAAAATACCTATTCCTCATCCTCTCCACTCAAACACACACACATTCATAACACACGTCATCATATACTGACTTAATATTCCGAATTTCGAAGGGCTCTTCCACACTCCCCTCAACATCGCATATTCATTCAGTTACAAGAAGCACCATCCCTTATTACATTATGTCTAAGCCAGATCCCCTCCATATTCTCTTCTAACCTTTCGCGCTTCCTTCCAGAAGAGCTTCCTATTTCCTTGTAATTCCCCATCCTCCTTCAAAGCTGTTCATTTACCTTTGTTTTCTTCTACGCTATACACCTGCTTCAGTATTTCTCTTTTTGCCTCCCTTGTTATAATTCCAAGCATCTATTCTTCTTGAAATAACATATTCACTGGATTTAAGTACACTCAACCACGCTTCTTATCAGTTATACCTTTAACCGCTCTTCATCACGCTCTTCAGTGTCCACCATTCGCCTGGTATTAACATCGCGCCTCTTACTCTTCGCTACCTTTTAGCCACATCCACACACTTCACTTTTTAAAATTACTAACAATTGCTCCTTCATTTTAGCCCCCCAGAGTGTGCCATTCGTATCATCTGCTTCACATTCAAGCCGAATTTTTACTACGCGGCGCTCGTATACCATACAAACAAATCTATCGCTGACATTCTCATTGCCTCACTTAACTTCTCACTGCTTAATTTTTACCGTTACTTCCTTTGCTTCACTTCCTCTGCCAGTCCAAGCCCCACTAAGCTTAATCCGCTTACAGTAGAACAACAATAATGATCCGATAATCCCATTCCTAACCCGCCTCACTGATTAACATCCAACAGCCATACTTCAACATCTCCTCTTCACCAACACAAAATCAAGTCAAGAGAACTAGGCGGGGGAGGGGTGACCGCTAGCCTACAACACACTGCTAGTATTACTTGAATGAATACTCTTGTGTTAAAGAAAGCATATTACCTTACACACATACCTCTCTACTTCACAGCGAATCAACCATACCCTTCCTCACCATTCTCAATTTTCGTCCCCCCACCCCCACAGAAGCTGATATGTACATACTAATAGGTAGGTATACCGAAGTAAGGCTACGATACTACTAGACTATAATATATATTATTATATAAGTACTAACTATATATATATTATACCTCTATACCGTAACCCGACCTAAACTAAAATCTGGTAGGTATAGTCGTGAATAATATATACGAACTGACGTTATATACTATTATACCTAGATACTATATACTATATACCATTACTCAACTACTACTATAATCTACTCTAGCGACCCTCACGTACATCATATAATAGAGGTATAGGCTAATATTTACTATATTAGCGGTATATTACTTTTAGTAGATATTAGTATGGTTATCTTTTAAGTTTAACATAGTTACTTATAATATATTTTTATATATATGTATATTCCAAGCCCTATATCCGATCTAGGCTATATAGCTTTTGTACTTCCTCGCGAGATACTACTTAATACTAATAAGATAATGTCATAGCGCTAGCGCCTGCAGCAAGGCGGTACATTCCTAATGTTAATTAATAATCGATGATATCTAAGATCGAACGGCTATATTAAACGTGACGGGGTAATATATACTAGAGTACTTGCTATATATATATCTATATAGTATATGCCTACACGTTAAAAATTGGGGGAAAAATCTAGTGTCAAAAAATCGCCCGATCTTCTTTCTTTAATGATCATGAAAATCGAATTTAGTATACAGTCTTTCTTCGAAATAGTTTTTTCTCACATCTTGGAGTTTCCTTAATGTTATAGAATAATAAGAATTTAAAATAAAACTAATATCAGAAATAAATATTTTTTAAATTGGTTTTTTAAAATTATTTTCAAAATAAATTGAATTCGGATAAAACCGCCGTCAGTGGCGTTCGCGGAGAAACTCAGCGTCGTTAAATTATTTATTACGTATTGTGTTTTATCCAAACTACATCTTTAGAATTATATAATTTTAAATGATTTTAAGTAGATTTCTTAAATTTCTTTATGTTATATTAATTTGGTATAGAAAAACACAAGTCTAAGTTATATTTTAATTGGACATTTTCCAAAAATAATTACCACCAAATTTTATGATAAATTTTATATTTTCATTGTTTCTATGTAAATAAATAATATAGAAAAAAAAAGAATTTATATAACTTTAATTTCAATAATTTCTTAAAAATAATAATAATATTTACACACTATCTATAACAATATAGGTACTTTACTATATTACGAGAAGGTACTAACCTTAAGAGAAAAAATACAAAGAACTTAAATTTTTTTTCTATTTTAGGCAAAGAAGCAATCTTTTAACCCTTTCAGGGCCCAGTTGAGCAATGAACTGCGATTTGATTATGAATTATTATGTAGAAAAACAAATCTAAGTGCTGTGAATAATTTTCAGATTACAAATGAATATGAATATACTTTGAGATATTTCTCATTACAACAGTTTTCCAATTGTTTAATAAACACTCATTCTTGTAATAGATATCATGTTACAAAAGTTTGTAGTATTCTGTACATATCCCACCTTTATAATGTGAGAATATGAATGAAGCAAATCTGGGTCAGTCTGAAGAGGAAGTTGTAAATATTAAATATATATAGACAGAGATGGTAATAAAATACCTATTAGAGGAAAAATTGGTGATAATGTCATGTATTTAGCCCATCGACATGAAAGAGAATTGAGTAGCTTTATGCAGCTCGCCTGTAGTACTTGTCATGTATATGTTGAAGATAAGTACTTTGATATGCTTGAGGAACCCAAACCAGAGGAAGATGATATGCTTGAACTAGCACCCTTCTTAAGAGATAACTCAAGCACTGGATGTCAATTATTTTTAAATAAAAAGAGTTGGATG
>JABUQX010106192.1:0-15000 GCA_015478945.1 Trachelipus rathkii | reverse complement strand
ATATATTATATATATAATATATATAGGGAATACAGGCATGCCTCTAGGTTTGGGGGGGGGGGGGGGGACTTTATATTAAAGAAATTATATACTGGTGCTTGCAGTGCATGCCTCCGCTAAAATCTATTCGTAAACTGGGACATGAAAAATGTCCAAAATATATAGGAATATTTGTTATTCGCAGGCAGGCAGGCAGGCAGGCAGGCAGGCAGGCAGGCAGGCAGGCAGGCAGGCAGGCAGGCAGGCAGGCAGGCAGGCAGGCAGCCGAGGCAGGCAGGCACGCAGGTAGGTTCAGTTGAAATAACCCACATATCGATATTTTATTTACTATTAAGTTCATTACAAGCGTGTCATTTCATGATTTTACTTTTTCTTCCCATTTCCCTTTCTATAATAGCTATCAAATTGAAATTCTCTGTTACACAGAACGTATGAACCCCAGAGTTCAGGCAGGCAGGCAGGCAGGAAGGCAGGCAGGCAGGCAGGCTGGTGACTATAGGTTTTTTATTTTAAAAAACGTTGCCTAAAAACTGTGGGGGTGACTGCGTAGCATACAGGCGGGCCTCTAGGTGACTTTATATTAAAGAAATTATCTACTTTTGCTGTGCAGTGCATGCCTCCGCTAACATCTATTCGTAAACTGGGACATGAAAAATGTCCCAAAAATATATAGGAATATTTGTTATTCGCAGGCAGGCAGGCAGGCAGGCAGGCAGCAGGCAGGCAGGCAGCAGGCAGGCAGGCAGGAAGTAGGCAAGCATTGCAGGCAGCAAGCAGGCAGGCAGGCAGGCAAGCAGGCAAGCAGGCAGGCAGGCAGCAGGCAGGCAGGCAGGCAGGCAGGCAGGCAGGCAGGCAGGCAGGCAGGCAGGCAGGCAGGCAGGCAGGCAGGCAGGCAGGCAGGCAGCAGGCAGGCAGGCAGGCAGGCAGGCAGCAGGCAGGCAGGCAGGCAGGGCAGGCAGGCAGTCAGTCAAGACAGGCAGCACGCCGTCTGGCAGGCGAGAAGGCAGGCAGGCAGCCAGGGCAGGCAGGCAGCAGGCAGCAGGCAGGCAGGCAGGGCAGCAGCAGGCAAGGCAGGCCAGGCAAGCATGCAGGCAGGAGCAGGCAGCAGGCAGGCAGGCAGGCAGGCAGGCAGGCAGGCAGGCAGGCAGGCAGGCAGGCAGGCAGGCAGTTCATTGAAATAACCACATATCGATGTTTTATTTACTATTTAAGTTCATACAACGTGTTTATTTCACGATTTTACTTCTTTTTTCCCATTTACATTTCTATAATAGCTATCAAATAGAAATTCACTGTATCACATAACGTATGAACCCCAGAGTTCAAATCTGGTGTTTATTTCAAGATACCTCTTGATTTAAAGGTTTTTTGACTATAGGTTTTTATTTTAAAAAACATTGCCTAGAAAGTGTAAGGGTGACGGCGTAGCATACAGGCGGGGCTCTGGGTGACTTTATATTAAAGAAATTATCTACTGGTGCTGTGCAGTGCATGCCTCCGCTAAAATCTATTCGTAAAATGGGACATGAAAAATGTCCCAAAAATATATAGGAATATTTGTTATTCGCAGGCAGGCAGGCAGGCAGGCAGGCAGGCAAGCAGGCAGGCAGGCAGGCAGCAGGCAGGCAGGCAGGCAGGCAGGCAGGCAGGCAGGCAGGCAGGCAGGCAGGCAGCAGGCAGGCAGGCAGGCAGGCAGGCAGGCAGGCAGGCAGGCAGGCAGGCAGGCAGTTCATTGAAATAACCACATATCGATGTTTTATTTACTATTTAAGTTCATACAACGTGTTTATTTCACGATTTTACTTCTTTTTTCCCATTTACATTTCTATAATAGCTATCAAATAGAAATTCACTGTATCACATAACGTATGAACCCCAGAGTTCAAATCTGGTGTTTATTTCAAGATGCCTTTTGACTAAAGGTTTTGACTATAGGTTTTTATTTTTAAAAACTGGCCTAGGAAACTGTGGGGTGTCTGCGTAGCATACAGCGGGCCTCTAGGTGACTTTATATTAAAGAAATTATCTACTGGTGCTGTGCAGTGCATGCCTCCGCTAAAATCTATTCGTAAAACTCGCACATGCAAAAAGTTGTCCCAAAATATATAGGATATTTGTTATTTACGCAGGCAAGGCAGGCAGCAGGAAGGTAGGCAGGCAGAAAGTTAGAAGGTAGGAGGCAGGAAGGCAGGCAGGCAGGAAGGCAGGCAGGCAGGCAGGCAGGCAGGCAGGCAGGCAGGCAGGCAGGCAGGCAGACAGGCAGGCAGGCAGCAGGCAGGCAGTCAGTAACAGCGCAGACAGGCAGGGCAGGCAGCAGGCAGGCAGCAGGCAGGCGCAGGGCAGGCAGGGCAGGCAGGCAGGCAGCAGCAGCAGGCAGCAGGCAGGCAGGCAGGCACGAAGGCAGGGCAGCAGGGTATTTCATTGAAATAACCAACATTACAATGTTTTTTTATTTACTATTTAAGTTCATACAACGTGTTTATTTCACGATTTTACTTCTTTTTTCCCATTTACATTTTTATAATAGCTATCAAATAGAAATTCACTGTATCACATATCGTATGAACCCCAGAGTTCAAATCTGGTTTATTTAAAGATACCTCTTGATTTAAAGGTGTTTTGACTATAGGTTTTTTATTTTAAAAAACTTTGCCTAGAAACTGTGGGGGTGACTGCGTAGAATACAGGCTGCCCTCTGGGTGACTTTATATTAAAGAAATTATCTACTGGTGCTGTTCTGTGCATGCCTCCGCTAAAATCTATTCGTAAAATGGGACATGAAAAATGTCCCAAAAATATATAGGAATATTTGTTATTCGCAGGCAGGCAGGCAGGCAGGCAGGCAGGCAGGCAGGCAGGCAGGCAGGCAGCAGGCAGGCAGGCAGGCAGGCAGGCAGGCAGGCAGGCAGGCAAGAAGGCAGCAGGCAAGCAGGCAGGCAGGCATGCAGCAGGCAGGCAGGCAGGCAGGCAGCAGGCAGCATGCAGGCAGGCAGGCAGTGCAGGCAGCAGGCAGCAGGCAGGACAGGCAGGCAGGAAGGCAGGCAGGCAGGCAGGCAGGCAGGCAGGCAGGCAGGCAGGCAGGCAGGAAGGCAGGCAGGCAGGTAGTTCATTGAAATAACCACATTACGATGTTTTATTTACTATTTAAGTTCATACAACGTGTTTATTTCACGATTTTACTTCTTTTTTCCCATTTACATTTTTATAATAGCTATCAAATAGAAATTCACTGTATCACATAACGTATAAACCCCAGAGTTCAAATCTGGTGTTTATTTCAAGATAACTCTTGATTTAAAGGTTTTTTGACTATAGGTTTTTTATTTTAAAAAACTTTGCCTAGAAACTGTGGGGGTGACTGCGTAGCATACAGGCGGGCCTCTGGGTGACTTTATATTAAAGAAATTATCTACTGGTGCTGTGCAGTGCATGCCTCCGCTAAAATCTATTCGTAAAATGGGACATGAAAAATGTCCCAAAAATATATAGGAATATTTGTTATTCGCAGGCAGGCAGGCAGGCAGCAGGCAGCAGGCAGGCAGCAGGCAGCAGGCAGCAGCAGCAGCAGGGCAGGCAGCAGGCAGCAGCAGGGCAGGCATGCAGGCAGCTGCAGGCAGCAGGCCCAGGCAGGCAGCAGGCAGGCAGCAGGCAGCAGGCAGGCAGCAGGCAGGCAGGCAGGCAGGCAGGCAGGCAGGCAGTCAGCCGCAGCAGGCAGGCAGGCAGGCAGGCAGGCAGGCAGGCAGGCGGCAGGCAGGGCAGGCAGCAGGCAGCAGGACAGGCAGGCAGGCAGGCAGGCAGTCATTGAAATAACACATATCGATGTTTATTTACTATTTAAGTTCACAAAACGTGTTTATTTCACGATTTTACTTCTTTTTTCCCATTTACATTTCTATAATAGCTATCAAATAGAAATTCACTGTATCACATAACGTATGAACCCCAGAGTTCAAATCTTGTGTTTATTTCAAGATACCTCTTGATTTAATGGTTTTTTGACTATAGGTTTTTTATTTTAAAAAACTTTGCCTTGAAACTATGGGGTGACTGCGTAGCATACAGGCGGGCCTCTAGGTGACTTTATATTAAAGAAATTATCTACTGGTGCTGTGCAGTGCATGCCTCCGCTAAAATCTATCCGTAACTGGGGACATGAAAAATGTCCCAAAAATATATAGGAATAATTGTTATTCGCAGGCAGGGCAGGCAGGCAGGCAGGCAGGCAGGCAGGCAGGCAGGCAGGCAGGCAGGCAGGCAGGCAGGCAGGCAGGCAGCAGGAAGGAAGGCAGGCAGGCAGCAGGCAGGCAAGCAGGCAGCAGCAAGCAGGCAGGCAGGCAGGCAGGCAGGCAGGCAGGTTAGGCAAGGCAGGCAGGCAGGCAGGCAGGCAGGCAGCAGGGCAGGCAGGCAGGCAGGCAGGCAGGCAGAGCGGGCAGGCAGCAGGCAGCAGGCAGCAGGCAGCCAGCAGCAGCAGCAGCAGGCAGGCAGGCAGGCAGCAGGCAGGCAGGCAGGCAGGAGCAGGCAGGCAGGCAGACCAGGCAGGCAGGCAGGCAAGGCAGCAGTCAGGCAGGCAAGCAGCAATGCAGAAGGCAAGGCAGGCAGGCGGTAGGCAGGCAGTTCATTGGAAATAACCCCAAAAAACATTTTAAAAAATTTTTTTTTTGCGGATTTGTTTTTTATTACTATTTAAGTTCATTACAAAGTGTTTATTTCACGAATTTACTTCTTTTTTCCCATTTACATTTCTATAATAGCTATCAAAATAGATATTCACTGTATCATATAATGTATGAACCCCAGAGTTCAAATCTGGTGTTTATTTCAAGATACCTCTTGATATATAAAGGTTTTTTGACTATAGGTTTTTTATTTTTAAAAAACTTTGCCTAGAAACTATGGAGGCGTGACTGCGTAGCAATACAGCATGCCTCTAGGTGACTTTTATATTAAAGAAATTTATTTCTACCTGTGCTGTGCAGTGCATGCCTCCGCTAAAATCTATTCGTAAAATGGGACATGAAAAATGTCCCAAAAATATATAGGAATATTTGTTATTCGCAGGCAGGCAGGCAGGCAGGCAGGCAGGCAGGCAGGCAGGCAGGCAGGCAGGCAGGCAGGCAGGCAGGCAGGCAGGCAGGCAGGCAGGCAGGCAGGCAGGTAGTTCATTGAAATAACCACATATCGATGTTTTATTTACTATTTAAGTTCATACAACGTGTTTATTTCATGATTTTACTTCTTTTTTCCCATTTACATTTCTATAATAGCTATCAAATAGAAATTCACTGTATCACATAACGTATGAACCCCAGAGTTCAAATCTTGTGTTTATTTCAAGATAACTCTTGATTTAAAGGTTTTTTGACTATGGGTTTTTTATTTTAAAAAACGTTGCCTAAAAACTGTGGGGGTGACTGCGTAGCATACAGGCGGGCCTCTAGGTGACTTTATATTAAAGAAATTATCTACTTTTGCTGTGCAGTGCATGCCTCCGCTAACATCTATTCGTAAAATGGGACATGAAAAATGTCCCAAAAATATATAGGAATATTTGTTATTCGCAGGCTGGCAGGCAGGCAGGCAGGCAGGCAGGCAGGCAGGCAGGAAGAAGAAGCAGGAAGGCAGGCAGGCAGGCAGGCAGCAGGCAGGCAGGCAGGCAGGCAGGCAGGCAGGCAGGCAGCGGCAGGGAGCAGGTGGCAGGAAGGCAGGGAGGTCAAGGCAGGCAGGCAGGCAGGCAGGCAGGCAGCAGGCAGCAGGCAGGCAGGAAGGAAGCAAGGCAGGCAGGCAGGGGGAGGGAGAAGCAGGCAGGCAGGCAGGCAGGCAGGCAGGCAGGCAGGCAGGCAGGCAGGCAGGCAGGCAGGCAGGCAGGCAGGCAGGCAGGCAGGCAGGCAGGCAGGCAGGCAGGCAGGCAGGCACACAGAGCGGCAATCTGGCAGCTGGCAGGCATTAAGAAGGCAGGCAGCAGGCAGGCAGGCAGGCAGGCAGGCAGGCAGGCAGGCAGGCAGGCAGGCAGGCAGGCAGGCAGGCAGGCAGGCAGTTCATTGAAATAACCACATATCGATGTTTTATTTACTATTTAAGTTCATACAACGTGTTTATTTCACGATTTTACTTCTTTTTTCCCATTTACCTTTCTATAATAGCTATCAAATAGAAATTCACTGTATCACATAACGTATGAACCCCAGAGTTCAAATCTGGTGTTTATTTCAAGATACCTTTTGATTTAAAGGTTTTTTTGACTATAGGTTTTTTATTTTAAAAAACTTTGCCTAGAAACTATGGGGGTGACTGCGTAGCATACAGGCATGCCTCTAGGTGACTTTATATTAAAGAAATTATCTACTGGTGCTGTGCAGTGCATGCCTCCGCTAAAATCTATTCGTAAAATGGGACATGAAAAATGTCCCAAAAATATATAGGAATATTTGTTATTCGCAGGCAGGCAGGCAGGCAGGCAGGCAGGCAGGCAGGCAGGCAGGCAGGCAGGCAGGCAGGCAGGCAGGCAGGCAGGCAGGCAGGCAGGCAGGCAGGCAGGCAGGCAGGCAGGCAGGCAGGCAGCAGGCAGGCAGGCAGGCAGGCAGGCAGGCAGGCAGGCAGGCAGGTAGTTCATTGAAATAACCACATATCGATGTTTTATTTACTATTTCAGTTCATACAACGTGTTTATTTCACGATTTTACTTCTTTTTTCCCATTTACATTTCTATAATAGCTATCAAATAGAAATTCACTGTATCACATAACGTATGAACCCCAGAGTTCAAATCTGGTGTTTATTTCAAGATACCTTTGATTTAAAGGTTTTTTGACTATAGGTTTTTTATTTTTAAAAACTTGGCCTAGAAACTATGGGGGTGACTGCGTAGCATACAGGCATGCCTCTAGGTGACTTTATATTAAAGAAATTATCTACTGGTGCTGTGCAGTGCATGCCTCCGCTAAAATCTATTCGTAAACTGGGACATGAAAAATGTCCCAAAAATATATAGGAATATTTGTTATTCGCAGGCAGGCAGGCAGGCAGGAAGGCAGGCAGGCAGGTAGGCAGGCAGGCAGGAAGGCAGGAAGGCAGGCAGGCAGGCAGGCAGGCAGGCAGGCAGGGCAGCAGGCAGGCAGGCAGGCCAGGAAGGCAGGCAGGCAGGCAGGCAGGCAGCAGGCAGGCAGGCAGGCAGGCAGGCAGGCAGGCAGACAGGCAGCAGGCAGGCAGCAGGCAGCAGCAGCAGGGCAGCAGGCAGGCAGCATCAGCAGCAGGCAGGCAGGCAGGCAGGCAGGCAGGCAGGCACGAAGGCAGGCAGGCAGGTAGTTCATTGAAATAACCACATTACGATGTTTTATTTACTATTTAAGTTCATACAACGTGTTTATTTCACGATTTTACTTCTCTTTTCCCATTTACATTTTTATAATAAGCTATTCAAATAGAATTCATGTATCACATATCGTAATGAACCCCAGAGTTCAAGCTGGGTTTTATTTCAAGATTACCTCTTGATTTAAAAAGGTTTTTTGACTATAGGTTTTTTTATTTTAAAAAAACTTTGCCTAGAAAAGAAACTGTGGGGTGACTGCGTAGCATACAGCGGCCCTGGCGGTGACTTTAATATTAAAGAAATTATCATACTTGTGCTGTTGCAGGCATGCCTCCGAAAAAATCTATTCTAAAATAGGGACATGAAAAATGTCCCAAAAATATCTAGGAAGATTTGTTATTCGCAGGCAGGCAGCAGGCAGGCAGGCAGCAGGCAGGCAGGCAGCAGGCAGGCAGGCAGGCAGGCAGGCAGGCAGGCAGGCAGCAGGCAGGCAGCAGGCAGCAGGGCAGACTGGCAGGCAGCCAGCAGGCAGGCAGGCAGCAGGCAGCAGGCAGGCAGGCAGCAGGCAGGCAGGCAGGCAGGCAGTCAGCAGGCAGGCAGGCAGGCAGGAGCAGCAGCAGCAGGCAGCAGGCAGGCAGCAGGCAGCAGGCGGCAGGCAGCCAGGCACGAAGGCAGGCAGCAGGTTAGTTCATTGAAATAAACCACATGTACGATGTTTTATTACTATTTAAGATCATACAAAGTTTTATTTACGATTTTACTTCTTTTTTCCCATTTACATTTTTATAATAGCTATCAAATAGAAATTCACTGTATCACATATCGTATGAACCCAGAGTTCAAATCTGGGTTGATTTCAAGTACTCTTGATTTAAAGGTTTGTTTGACTTATAGGTTTTTTATTTGAAAAAACTTTGCTAGAAACTGTGGGGGACTGCGTAGCATAGACAGGCGGCCTCTGGGTGACTTATATTAAGAAATTATCACTGGTGCTGCAGTGCATGCCTCCTTGTCGTAAAATCTATCGTAAAATGCGGACATGAAAATGTCCCCAAAAAAATATATAGAATATTTTAAATCGCAGGCAGGCAGCAGGCAGCAGGCAGGCAGGCAGGCAGCAGGCAGGCAGGCAGGCAGGCAGGAGGCAGGCAGGCAGGCAAGCAGGCAGGCATGCAGGCAGGCTGGCAGGCAGCAGGCAGGCAGGCAGGCAGGCAGGCCAGGCAGCAGGCAGCAGGCAGGCAGGCAGCAGGCAGGCAGGCAGGCCAGGCAGTCAGGCAGGCAGCAGGCAGGCAGGCAGGCAGGCAGGAGGCAGGCAGGCAGGCAAGGCAGGCAGGCAGGAGCAGGCAGAAGCAGGCAGGGCAGGGAGGCAAGGCAGGCAGGCCAGCAGGAAGGCAGGCAGGCAGGCCAGGCAGGCAGGCAGGGGAGGTAGTTTGAGTGGCGGCGGCAGCAGCGCAGCAGAAGCCACATATCCCGATGTTTTATTTCACTATTTCTGTTTATACAAGTGTTTATTTCACGATGTTATTCTTAATTTTCCCATTTACATTTCTTATAATAGCTCAAAATAGATATTCACTGTATCATATAATGTATGAACCCAGATGTTCATCTGGTGTTTTATTTAAGATAAAAGTCTGATTTTCAAGGTTTCTTTGACTTAGGTTTCTTATTTTTCAAAAAACTTTGCCTAAAAAACTCTGGGGGTGACTTCGTAGCATACAGGCAGGGCTCTGGGTGACTTTATATAAAAGAAATTATCTAGCTGTGCTGTGCAGTGCATGACCCTCCGCTTAAATTCTATTCGTAATATGGGACTGAAAATGTCCCAAAAATATAATAGAATATTTCTTGTTATTTCGCATGCAGAGGAGGGCAGGCAGGCAGGCAGTGACGCATGCAGGCAGGCAGGCAGCAGGCAGTGCAGGCAGGCAGGAGGCAGGGCAGGCAGGCGGCAGGGCAGGCAGGCAGGCAGGTCAGCGCAGCAGCACGTTAGAGCAGTTTCATCTGAATAACCACATCGATGTTTTATTTACTATTAAGTTCATACAACAAAGTGTTTATTTCACGGATTTTTACTTCTTTATTCCCAATTTTACAATAAAAGTAGATAATTATCCAAATAGAAATTCACTGTATCATATAACGTATGAACCCCAGAAGTTCAACTTTGTTTTTATTTTCGAAGTAACTCATTTTTTTCACCGGTTTATTTGACTATAGGTTTTTTAATTTTATAATAACTTTGCCTATAAACTGTGGTTGTGACTGCGTAGCATACAGGCGTGGCTCTCTATGTGACTTTATATTAAAGAAATTATCTACTGGTGGCTGTGCAGTGCGATGCTCCGCTAAATCTAGTTCGTAATGGGGAAAGTAAAATGTAAAAAAAGTATTTATAGGATATTTGTATCGCAGGGCAGGCAAGGCAAAGCAGGACAGCGGCAGGCAGGCAGCGCAGGCAGGCGGCCAAGCAGGCAAGCAAGGCAGGCAGGCAGGCAGGCAGGCAGTCAGGCAGGCAGGAAGGCCGGAAGGCAGGGCAATGCAGGCTGCAGGCAGGCAGGCAGCAGGCAGGCAGACACGGCAGGCAGAGGAAGGCAGGAAGGCAGGAAGCCAGGCAGGCAGCAGGCAGGCAGGCTAGGCAGCGGCAGGCAGTTCATTGACAATAAACATATCGATGTTTTTTAATATTTAAGTTCATACAAAGTGTTATTCAGATTTGACTTCTTTTTTTCAATTTCCGATTTTAAAATCAGCTATCAATATAAATCACTGTATCACATAAACGTATACCCAGAATTCAAATCTGGTGTTTCTATTCAATAATAACTCCTGATTTAAAGTTTTCTTTTGACTATAGTTTTTTATTTTAAAAAATTTGCTAGAAACTATGGGGGTCGATGGTAGCATACAGGTGGGCTTTAGTGATTTATATTACAAGGAAATTATCTATGTGCTGTGCAGTGAATGCATCCCTAAAATCTTTCGTAAAATGGACATGAAAGAATGTCCAAAATTATAGGAAGTAAAAAGTTGGTTATGCTAGTCAGGCAGGCAGACAGAGCAGCAAGGCAGGCAGGCAGGCAGGAGGCAGGCAGGACAGACCAGGCCAGGCAGCAGCGCCAGGCCAGGCAAGGCAGGCAGACGGCAGGCCGGCCAGCAGGCAGGCAGGCAGGCGGCAGGCAGGCAGCAGGCAGGCAGCAGGCAGGCAGGCAGGCGCCGGCAGGCAGGCAGGAAGGCAGGCAGGAGGCAGGCAGGCAGGCAGGCCAGCAGGCAAGCAGGCAGGCCATCTAGCGGCAGGCAGGTCCGGCACGGCAGGCGGAGGCGGAAGGCGCAGGCTGGACACCTTGCCATCCATGCCGATCGTGCAGGCAGCAGGAGGCATGGCGGCAGGCAAGGCAGGCAGGCAGGCAGGCAGGCAGTTCATTGAAATAACCACACATTGATATTTTATTTTACTATTTATTCATAAACGTGTTTATTTCGACGATTTTACTTCATTTCCATTTACATTTACTATAATAGCTATCAATAAAATTCATAATCTCATACGAATGACGACCATAGATTCAAATCTGGTGTTTATTCAAGATATCTCATTTAAGGTTTTTTGACTATATAGGTTTTATTTTTAAAAAACTTGCCTACAAACTATTGGGGAGAAGACGTAGCCATGGAAAGGTAAATAGCTTATATTAAAGAAATTATTATGGTACTGTGCTAGTGCATGCTCGATAGATCTTTATCGTAAATGGGACATAAAAATTCCAAAATCTATGGAATATTTGTTATTCGATCATGGCAAGCAGGCACGGCAGGCAGGCAGGAGCAGGAGGCAGGCAAAGAGGCAGGCAGCAGGCAGGCCAGGCAATGCAGGACAGGCGGCGCAGGCAGGCAGAGCCGGCAGCGCAGGCAGGAGGCAGGCAGGCAGGAAAAGGCAGGCAGGCAGGAGCAGGCAGCGCATGAGGAAGGCTGGCGGCAGGCAGGGCATGCAGGCTGCAGGCAGCAGGCAGGCAGGACGGCAGGCAGGGAATGGACGCAGGCAGCATTTCATTGATAAAACCACCAAATGATGTTTATTTATCTTTTAAGCTTCATCAAGTGTTTAAGTTTACGATTTTACTTCTCTTTTTCCCATTTACATTTCTTATTATAGCTTATCAAATAGAAATTCCTGTATCAATAACGTAATGAACCCGAGTTCAAATTTGTGTTTATTTAAGTAACTCTTGATTAATATTTAAATTTACTAATAGGTTTTTTTATTATTTAACAAAACTTAGCCTAACCAAACTGTGGTTGTGACTGCGTAGCATACAGGCGGCCGTACAGTGCTTTTATTAAAGAATTATCATGGTGCTAGTGCATGCTCCTACGACTAAAATTATTCGTAAAGTGCGGACATAAGTACAAAAATTATATAACGAATATTTGTTATTCGCAGGAGCGCAGGCAAGCAGGCAAGCAGGCAGGCAGCAGGCAGGCAAGCAGGCAGGCAGCAGGCAGGCAGGCAGGCAGCAGGTCAGGAGGCAAGGCAGCAGGCAGGCAGGAAGGTGGGAAGGCAGGCAGGCGCAAGGCAGCAGGCAGCAGGCCAGGCAGACAAGTCAGGGAGCAGGAAGGCAGAAGCAGGAGGCAGGAAGGCAGCAGGCAGGCAGGCAGGCAATCAGGCAGGCAGGCAGGTAAGCAGGCAGTTCATTGAAATAAAACACATATCGATTCGTTTTTTTACTATTTAGTTGCATACAAAGTGTTGTATGTCGACGATTTTAATTCTTTTTTCAAATTTACATTTCTATAATAGCTATATATATAAAATCACTGTATACAGGTAAAATATTACCAAATCATCATCTGGGTTATTTAGATAACTTGATTTTAAAAGTTTTTTTGACTATAGTTTTTTTATTTCAAAAAACTTTGCCTAGAAACTATGGGGTGACTGGGTAAGCATACAGGTGGGCCTCTAGGTGACTTTAATATTAAAGGAAATTACTACTGGTGCTGTGCAGTGCAGTGCTCCGCTAAAATCTATTCGTACAATGGGACATGAAAAAATGTCGACACGTTGGGATCAGCGGGCCTTGGCAAGCAGGCGGGCAGGCGGCGGCAGGCATGGCAGGCAGGCAGGCAGCAGGCAGCAGGCAGGCAGCAGGCAAGGCAGGCAGGCAGGCAGGAGGCAGGCAGGCAGGCCAGGCAGGCAGCGGGGGCAAGGCAGGCAGGCAGGCAGGCAGGCGGCAGGTCAGCAGGCAGGCAGGCAGGCAGGCAGGCGGCAGGCAGGCAGGCCAGGCAAGGCAGGCAGGAGGCAGGCAGCGGCAGGCAGCAAGCGCGCAGGCATGCCAGGAGGCAGGCAGGCGGCAGGCAAGCCAGGCAAGGCAGGGCAGGCACCGCAGCAGGCAGGCAGCAGTAGGCAGGACAGGCAGCAGAGAAGGCAGGAAAGGCAAGGGCAGCAGGGAGGCAGGCAGGCAGGCAGCAAGGGAGGCGGCAAGCAGCAGGCAGGCAGGCAGGCAGGGCAGGCAGGCAGGCATGGCAGGCAGGACGGCAGGCAGGGAGGACGGCAGGCAGGCAGGCATTGAAATAACCACATGTCGATGTTTTATTTACTATTTAAATTTAATATCAAAGATGTTGTATTTCACGATACTTCATTTTCCATGTTACATTTTATAAGTCAATAATGATTACTGTATATATATGTAGGCAACCTCAGAGTTAATTGGTGTTTTTCAAGACTAAATCTTGCATTTAAAGGTTTTTTGACTTAGTTATTTTATTTTAAAAACTTTGCCTAAAACTGTGGGGTGTCTGCGTAGCATACAGCGGGCCTCTGGTACTTTATAATAAGAAATTAATCTACTGTCTGTGCAGTGCAATTCATGTATTATATGATATAGAGACATGAAAATGTCAAAAATATATAGGAATATTTTGTTAATTGCGAAATGCAGAGGGCAGGCAAGCAGTGCAGGCAGCAGGCAGGCAGGAGGCATGGCAGGCAGGAAGGCAGGAGGGCAGGCAGGCAGGCCGGCCAGCAGCAGGCAGGCAGCTGGCAGGCAGATCGCCCTGACGACAGCCGGCAGGCAGGCAGGCAGGCAGGCGCACGAAAGGCAGGCAGAAAGGCAGGCAGGCAGGAAGGCAAGGAAGGCAGGCAGGCAGGCCAGGCAGAAGGGCAGGCAGGCGGCCAGGCAGGCAGGCACATTGGAATAACCACATATCGATGTTTGTTTGTACTGTTTTAAGTTCATAAAAAGTGTTTATTTCACGATTTACTTCTTTTTTTCATTTAATTTCTATAATAGATTATCAAATATAAATCACTGTATAATAAGTATGAACCCAGAAATTCACAATCTGGTGTTTATTTCAAGATATCTCTTGATTTAAAAGGTTTTTTGACTATAGGTTTTTAATTTTAAAAAACTTTGCCTACAAAACTATGTGGGTGTGCGTCATACAGGGCCTCGAGTGCTTTATAATTAAAGCAATTATTACTTGTAGCTGTGCAAGTGGCATGCCTCCTAAAATCCATTCGTAAATGGGACATGAAAAATGTCCATAAAATATATAAGAATATTGTTATTCGCAGGCAGGCAAGCAGGCAAGGCAGGAGGCAGGCAGGCCCAGGCCAGGCATGCAGTGCAGGAGGCAGGCCAGGCAAGGCAAGGCAGGCAGGCAGGCGCAGGCAGGCATGGCCAGGGGCATGGCAGGCAGGCAGTGCAGGCGGCAGGCTGGCAGGGCCAGGCGGCATGGCAGGCCGCAGGCAGGCAGGCAAGGCAAGCAGGCAGGCAGCAGGCAGCAGGCAGCAAGGCAGGCAGGCAGGGCAGCAGCAGGCAGGCAGGAGGCAGGGCAGGCAGGCAGGCAGGAGTCAGGCAGGCAGGCAGGCAGCAGGCAAGCAGGCAGGCAGGCGCAGGCAGGCAGGCAGGCGGCCAGGCAGGCAGGCAGGCAGCAGGTAGGCAGGCAGGCAGCAGGCAAGCAGGCAGGCAGCATGAAGGCCAGGCAGGCGGGAGGCAGGCAGCAGAGCAGGCATAGGAAGGCCTGGCAGCAGGCAGCAGGCAGGACAGGCAGGCAGGCAGGCAGGACGGCAGGCAAAGGGAGACGGCATGGCAGGCAAGTTCATATGAATAACACAATTATCGATGTTTATTACTATTTAAGTTTTTATACAAATGTTTTATTTCAAATGAATTATTACTTCTTTTTCCCATTTTACATTCTATATATATCAAAACTAGAATATTCCACTGTATCAGATATAATGTAATGAACCCCAAGAGTTCAAATCTGGTTTTATTTCAAGATAGTATCTTGATTTAAAGGTTTTTTGAACTATAGGTTTTTTTATTTAAAAATATTGCCTAACCAATATTATAAATACGTGTACTACATGCGGGCCTCTGGGTGACTATTATATTAAGAAAATTATCTACTGGTGCTGTGCAGTGGATGCCTCCGCTAAAATCTATTCGTAATATGGGACATGAAAAATGGTCCACATAAAATATATAGGAATATTGTTATTCGCATGCAGGCGGGCAGGCAGGCGCAGGCAGCAGGCAGGCAGGGCAGGCAGGCAGCAGGCAGGCAGGCAGGCCAGGCAGGCGCAGCCCGGCAGCCAGGCAGGCAGGCCAGTCATTCTCGGCCAGCAAGGCAGGCGCAGGTAGCAGTTCATTGCGAAATATACTCACACAAATGATGTG
>JABUQX010106191.1:22500-28093 GCA_015478945.1 Trachelipus rathkii | reverse complement strand
TAAGCGTATTGCCATATTATTGTTGCTACATACAAATATATATTATTATTGTTATTGCTATTGTTATTGGCTACTATACAGCAGCAGTTATACATACAGCAGTTATTATTGGCTGGCTATTATTGGCTGTATGTTGTTGTTATTGTTGCTGTGCATATTATGGTTATATATACATATAGTTATATTATTATTATTATTATGGTATTATTATTATTATTATTATTACTATTATGTTGTTATTGTTATATATATATATATGTTATTATTATTAATATACATATATTACATATATATATTTATATTATATATTATTACATATTGTTGTTGTTGTGCTAAGAAGTTATAAGAGTTGTTATGCCATATATTCATATTTATAGAGATATTATATAATATTATAAAAATATATATATATATATATATATATATATATATATATGAATGGGACGTCATCGGGGGTGTGTGTGTTTGTGTTTTATCAATAAGATCTTGTTTCAACAATTTTTCATGTGTAAGTATCATTAGGGAACAAAAAGGAAAGGGTTGAGTTACCACTCGTGGTAATTGGTCCCTGTGATGTTCAAGGTCTGTTTTTTTTTTAGCCCCGATGAATTGCACTTTTGTTTTTTAATTTTTTTTTGTTTTTTATTTTTTGTTTTTTTGTGTTTTGTTTTTTTCTTTTCATTTTTCATCTTAAGGGATTTTTTATAGGATTTTAAAAATGGAAATGATAGGATTCTCTCTCTCTCTCTCTCTCTCTCTCTCTCTCTCTCTCTCTCTCTCTCTCTCTCTCTCTCTCTCTCTCTCTCTCTCTCTCTCTCTTTTTCTCTCAATAACTACTAATACTCTTAGAGGCAATGGGTAATATTGTAGAGCCTGATATTAAATTATCCCATGGGAAAAGTACTATACAACAAATGATAATGATAATAATAATAATAACAATAATAATAATAATAATAATAATAATAATAATAATAATAATAATAATAATAATAATAATAATAATAATAATAATAATAATAATAATAATAATAATAATAATAATAATAATGTAATACTCATAATAATTAGGATAAGGTAACAAAAACAATAAAAATAAAATTGTGTTGTTTTGTGAGTTGAAATCACTTTTTAAAGTAAAGGGCGTGCGTAATCAATGTTTAAACTCAATGTTGAGTTACCAGATATTTCGGATGTAACTTCAGAGCCATCACAGGAAACAAGCTTTTCTTCTTCTTCTTCTTCTTCTTCTTCTTCTTCTTTTTCTTCTTATTCTATCTATCTTTTTTATATCTCTCTTTCTTCTTTCTTCTCTCTTCTCTTCTTTCAACCCTTAAGATCATATATATGAGGCAGATATATATATATGGCAGGTGAGCATATGGTATATATATATATGATATTTAAAGTATTGATTAAATCGGTTAGTGCTTTAAAGTTGTTATGCATATATATATATATATATATATATATATATATATATCGTAATACAATTAATAGTCATACTATATGCCGACAGACGATATATTTATACATGCATAGTCCGACATATTTATAGGTATGTTCCACTTGAATAGAGAGCCGCCCCTGATATATATACAGTGGCGTATTTAGGGGGCCATGGCCCCCCGAAATTTTCTAGACACTAAAATTTTAAGCATCATATCCGTTAATAATATAAAAAGTAGAAGTTAAATTAATTTTATACAATTCGTTGCTCAGGAACAAATTCAAGTCCATTAGTTAAAACTAAATTTGAAAAGTAATGCCTGTAAATACAACATTAGAATTTCAGTTGTTTTTTGAAGAATGTGTAAGCGCATAGGAATCTGAACTGAGTATTGAAATTGTTGTACCAAGAATAACAAATCTTAAAAAACACATTCCTACTTCCGACCCCACAGACTTATTATCGCAATCCTCCATTTTTATACCATGTATGATGATTTAGTTTTGTTAATGTTGAGAGGTTTTTAAATTCTTTCCTTGCAAACATCATACCTGAACGAGTGTAATGTTCCATGAGTAGATAAAAGATTGTGTAATATTTGGCTATTAAAGATCATGAAAGATCAAATGAAGATTTTTAGTAAAAGCGAATAATATGGAAGTTGAAATGGCATCACAGCAGGTCGCCCAAAAACCGCAATAGATAGACTAGTTTCGTGTTCGCAGTCACAATTCAAATATTTAGATCTTGTTGCAAATACTGGCAATTTAACCCGTGTTTAACAGTAGAAAGAAACTTTTCAACATTAAGACTTCTGAAAACCTGCTTGAGAAATACTATTGGAGATGAAAAGACTTGGATTCCTTGCCCTCCCCATACATCAAAATATTGAAATAAAACTGAAGATGTTATCTCGAATTTCGCTCACTCTCATGTCAGGGCGATTAAATTTCTTTAACAATTTAGGTAAGATGATTTTAGTAATTCAAACTATAAATTCTTCCCATTTTTCCTGAATTTAATATTTTTTCCTTCCACTTTACATATATATATATATATGTTGTTACAAGGTTTTTATATATATAAAGATATATATATGTTAAGCATATATATAAATATATATATGTTGTATATATATATATATATATATATATATATATATATATATACATATATATATATGTTAAACGATTCTTTTGGTTTCAGCCCCCTCTCGAAAAAAATTTCTGGATAATGCCACTGTATATATATATATATATATATATAAGTATATAAAGAGGGTATAAATATATATATATATATATATATATATATATATATATAGTATATATATATATATATATATATATATGTTATATATTAAAAAAAGTAAATCTTTAAATGGTTTAAATAAGGTTGTCTTTCAACAATCGGCCGCAGCCTCTGTTGTGTCCGGTGCACTGCAGCACATAAAATTAGCAACTCCTTGTGCGATGTGATTTATAAAAATAATGTACTTTTAAAATATTGTAAAAACAGTGCGGTTCACTCTTTTCTGTTAGTGCCGGGGTGGTGCAGTTTTACACCTGGCATCCGTTTTTAATTGCCGGTACGGGAAAGCTGCCCGATAATTACAACACTGCAAACACAGGTCAGAAACAAGAGGACTGGCTTTTAGGAGAGAGCAGAGAGAGAGAGAGAGAGAGAGAGTATAGGAGAGGTGAGAGAGAGAGAGAGAGAGAGCAGCAAAACCTCTGGTGCTAAATAAAAGATATTATTTAATCAATAAAAATGTCACTTCGGAAAATAGGTGCCTGATGAGGTAAGAAAAAGTTCGTAGAAAGTTCGTTAGTTTATTATTTCAAACCCCAAAACTTTGATAGGGATGTAATGAAACTACCCCTGATTGGGATAGCATTATCTCTAAAACACTAAATTGAGATTCTCTCTCTCTCTCTCTCTCTTCTTCTCTCTATATATATGGGTGTTAAGTTATAGAGTTATAAGAGCATATACATATATATGAGTATATGTATGTATGATATAGCGGGTTATATATATGGTTAGTTATATATATGGTATGTTAAGGCATATATATAAGTATGGTTGCTAAGCATATATAAATATATATATATATAAGTATATATGCAGTATATATATATATATTATAGTTATATATATATATGCAACATATGCAATGAGCGCGTATGTATATACGTATAGAGCAGCAGCAGCGTTAGTGCGCGGCGGGTATATGGCAGAGTAAAGATATATATATATATATATATGAGCAGCAAATATATATAAGAGTGAAATATATATATATATGTTGGTTAGGAAAGCAGCATATACAGAAAGAGCATATATATATATAAGTTGGGTTGTTATTATTATATAGTGGCAGTTGGGATAATAGTGGTCATATATGGCGATATGGAGTGTATATATAAGGGTATAGATATATATATATATATGTATAAGTATAAGGTTATATATAAGGTATAGCATATAGCATGTTATATTATGATATGCGCGTATATATATATTAAGTATATATATAACATATACCATATAGCTGGGTTATTATGATACATATATAAGGTATATATATATATATTATAGTACAGTGTTTTCAAATTGTTACAAGGTTGGTTATATATATTTATATATATATATAGTATGATATATATATATAAGTATATATATAAGTATATATGTGTGTGTGTATATATATATGTATATATGGGCATATATATACATATATATATATATATATATATACATATATATACATTGTTTATATATATTAATATAAGTATATATATATACATATATGATATATATATATATAGGTATATATATATATAGAGTATAGAGTGGTGGATATATATATATATAAGCATATATATATATATAAGATAAATGTACCCAAACAACTTACTGAAGACTCAAACAGCCTCATATATTTAAAACAAATCAGATAATTTTAACAAAGTAATGAACAATTCAACACAGACTAACACAGTCGAAAAACAGGAACGAGCACAGACGAATTACTGGCACAATTGATTTACTCAAGCTCCGGTACTACGTCAATATCGTTTCATACACAGCTTAATATTGAAGAGCAAACTTTAGAGCAAACGATTGTGATGTCATACATTGAGCACTAAAATAGTTCAAAGCCTTATTTCTGTATGTGTAAATATGCTAACATCTTATACTGGAAAACAATAGCGCAAAATAAATGAGCTCATTGTGGTCTATACTTGGTGTATTTTTCTTGTATGTATTTAGCTCAGGTGTGTATGTGTGTGTTTCTTAAGTTGTACATGCAATTTGTCTGTTTTCTAGGCTATATATTCAGATACAAGGGTCCATATAATAAGTTTGACTTGTTTTAGTATTAAAAATATATGAGTAAGAAGAAGAGTATATATATATAGCAAGTATATATATATATATATGTATAAAGAGTTATTTATATATATATATATATATATATATATATATATGATATAAGTAAGTATATATATATACAAGGCTATGCATGCTGCATATATATATAGCAGCAGCTAGCAGCAGGGTTATAAAGTGCTAATAAGTTGCTGCTACATGGTTATTATTGGTTAATATGTGGTATATATACATATATATGGTATATATATATATATATATATATATATATATAATATAAGTATATGTTATATACTTGCATATAATCAACACCCTAAAATTTATAAGTAGAATCAAATACACGATATAAAACAAGATGGCAAAACATCTCTTTCTTTCATATATATGCAGTGGCGATAAGGTTATATACAGGAGCAGCAGTAGCAGGGAAGAGGCAAAGAAGTGCAGGGAGGTTATGGTATATATGCGCATATATAAGCATATGGTGAGTATATATATACAGCATATATAGGGAGTATGCTATGGGTTATGCGCTGCTAGCTATTTGCCCTATGCTAAATTTTGTAATACAAGTAATTTTATTCTCTGACTATGTTCCGACATGAACGACATATTCGCGGCATGGTACAGAGCTGCCTCTAGAGGTATATATATATAGAGCAAAGAGTATATATATATATATATATATATATACAGCAGCAGTATAGTAATATATATATATATATGTTACATATATATATATAGTAT
>JABUQX010106191.1:0-20000 GCA_015478945.1 Trachelipus rathkii | reverse complement strand
CTGGGGTGCTTCCGGGGTAAAGAAATTAACCCCAATATTCAAGAAAAATCGCGTATGAGGGGCATCAAGTGTGAAGCTGAAATTGGAAACAAGAAAACAGAAAATATTGTTACCGGATCAGGGTAAGAGGTTCAGTGATTTACTGCTTACATGCTAGGCAATTTACAGATCGATTACAGATAGGCAATCAACAGACAATTTACAGAGCAATTACGGACAGACAATTTACAGATCAATTACAGATAGACAATCTACAGACAATATAAACAATATCTACAAAACAATTATGAACAGACAATTTACAGATCATTTACAGACAAGCAATTTACAAACAATTTAACGAGCAATTACAGACAAACAATTTCCAGACAATTTAGAAAGCAATTACAGACAAACATTTTACCGAAAATTTACAGATCAATTACCGACAAACAATTTACAGTGAGACAATTTTCAGATAATTTACAGACAATTACAGACAAACAATTTACAAAATTTACAGATCAATTACAGACAGACAATTTACAGAGCAATTGCAGACAAACAATTTACAGAGCAATTACAGACAAACAATTTGCAGACAATTTACAGAGCAATTACAGACAAACAATTTACAGCCAATTTACAGAGCACCTTATCACTAAGAGGTTAGGGGTTCTGAGACGTCTTCAAAATATCACGAGTGCATTACACAAGATGTTTACTTGGTATTTGACGATGTTCATTCTTGCATGGAGTTCTCGTTACGCACCTAGGAGGGGAAAGGGGAGGGGAAGGGGAGGAGAGGGGAAGGAAGGGGAGAAGGGGAGAGGGGGAGAGGGGGGGGGGAGGGGAAGGGAGGGGGATTGCACTCACACAGCTTTACCATAAACTGCGGAATCATAAGCTTTAGGCCAAATCATCTCATCTAGCGCAGACTCTCACTTTCTCTCTTATCTCTCTTTCTCCTTCTCTCTCCCTTTATCTCTATCTTTCTCTCTAATTTATTATTTTAATTAGAGGTTTTGAATCCCTCTTATTATATGATCTCTTTTTCAAAGCTCTTTTAAATTTTTTAAAGTACAATACGTGTGTTGAAGGAACAAGGACTTTAAAACTTATTAATTGGCTTTTTAGTCTTTTTTTTTTTACTTTTCCCACTTTCAATTAGAACCTTGTAGAGTTTAAAGCGGCGCAAAGCAGGGGAATGTACAGGTAAAAGAAAAAGAGGGGAGAAATAAGACAAAAGAAATAATAAATTAGGTTAGGTAAAAAAGTTAAAGGAGTAAAAAAAAGGAAAAAGGAAATCAAAAATACAAGGGAAAAACTAGAATGGATCTACTATTTTTCTATTGTGTGCGTTTTCTCGGTAAAATATTTCGCCAATTTTGATTGTTTAACTTTAACCGAGGGAGTATAAACTTGCATAAAAAGGAGGAGAAAAAGAGAGGGGGGAGGGGGAAGGTTTGAAACATAAGAAATATTTTGTGTTTTCTTGTATTAAATATTTTAATATACTCATATAAATAAAAATAATTACTTAATTATATAAATCAATAACATATTTTTTTATTTATTATAGGTCTCAATTAATATTATTATATTATAATATAATATATATATAGTATATGTTCAAATAATTAATTATATATACATTATATCATATATTTAATAGTATAATAATAATATAATAAATATAATATATTTAATGGAGCTTCCTGCATAGATTTGTGAATAAAAAATTGTTGGTTAATATATATAAAATTTATATAATACTTATTTATTAATATATATTATATAATATATATATATATACTATAATATATATATATTACCTTTTTTAAGCTTAATAAAATAATCAACCCTTTGCAAATAAAATTATAGTATTGTTTTAAAGTATATGTATAATAATATATATAATACTATACTATTATATCGCTGCTGTCATCGCTCCTACTCAATATTTTATTATATATATATAATGAGTATATATATAATATATATATATATATATATATAATAATAATATATATATATAAATATCTAACTATATTTATTATATACTATAAATTATTTTAAATGAATAGAAAGAGGAATATAAATAAAAAGTAATAATAATATTAATGAACTATGAAGGGAAATAATTAATAACAATTCATTGTTTGTGGTAATGCAATAAAGTAATTCAATTGTAACTGTGGGAATAACGGATAATAAAGCAGCTAGCTCAGACCAATATGTTTCATAAGTGCCAAGGCATTTGGTATCTTCAATGTTTGAAGACTCAAATAACCGACGAAATGGAATACTTATTACATTTAACATTTATTATATTTGCGGGTGACTATGCAAGATGGTCGATTTATCACATTTTGGCCGTCCCCGAAAGTGATCTCTTGTGGGATTGCATCATTACCAACCGGATTCTAAGTTTACTATTTTATCATCGGGATTCGCATAAGGGACTGGACATACCGAATCAATGTGTTGCGGCCCAATCGTTTAAATTGAAAATAAGCCGACACGCTACAGCGCGTGTACAACTTTAGTAGGGTCAAAAAACAAAGATATCTTTTATGTTATACATTCATCCAGTTTTTCGCCGTTTCTCGTTCACTTTTCAAAAACGGTTGTCTACATTTACCGCATGGTTTCTTAATTTATTGCATGAAAATTTAAAATTTTAAATTTTAAACAAAAAAAATATCAGTAAAATAAAAAAGTAAGGGTTAATAATTTTGATAAGTAAAATATAAAACTATAATTCTTTTCCTTTATCTTCTATTAAAATTTTAAACTCAAATTCCTTTCAGAATATTCTCGTGTAATACATTCTCTTGCCACGGAGTTCTCGTTGGCAGATTGATTAATAATATGATGGCCAAGAGTGGAAACGATGTTTTTGAAAAAAAAATGAAAATAACGTTACGGGTGTCTTTGACGAAAACCTATACACTAGGGTGAAAGGAATTAAAGCCGGGGTAACACATTTTTATCGTTTCAAACATATGTTGAACCTTTATCAACACCTGGTCGGCGAAAGGGGAACTGATTAACTGTAAATATATTATATAATAATTCTCTTTTTAGGGATTTGTACTTTTTGGGCTAAATTACTCTTACTACGACTAGCTCCCCAAATATTTACAAACAACTTCCATAGCCTTAAAAAAACATTGACTTCTCAATCATGCCAAATAATTTTAAGGCTTAGCACATCATAGTTACATGCAATACAAGCTTAAAGATAATAATGTCAAAAATATTTTCTCCAACTACCAAGATAAACAAATTAACCAAAAGAACACGTAAAAAAGTTTAGATAATACCTGAAAAATTGATGTATTCTAAATGAAATTTGGGTGAAATTTAGACAAAAATAAAATTAAATAAACAAAAACAAGTCTCTTTAATTTATAAGTTTGGGGACTCGTTCTTATATTAATGGAGTTTCCTTACTCATTTTTCTCCAGTTTTTTTATATGCTATGGCCTTTTGATATTCAAATGTTTCAAAAAAGTGAAAAAAAAAAAGGAAAAGAAAGAATAAAGAAAGAAAAAAAGTAATTAAAATTTTCAATTTGATCTTCGACAGCTACTGAAATTGGCAAATAAAGTTTTCCTCTAGAAAAGGAAAAACTTTTGAATTAAAAAATTTATTTAGAAAAATTAACAAATAACTAGATTCAAATAATTCGCCCATTTATTATATTCGCAAATAAAGGTGTTTTGAAGTCCTCTCTTGGTAACTCAGGTCCCTCTCTCCTCTCTTCTCTTCACATCTTTCGACCCTCCCTCCCTCTCTCAGTCTCTCTCTCTCCCTCTCTACCCTTCCCCTTCCCTTTTTTTTTCCCTTTCTCACAGCTCTGATGTCTCTCATCCACCGACTTTTCCTCTCTCCCTCCCTCTCTTCTTCTCTCGTCTCTCCTCTCTCCCCTCTCTCTCTTCTCTCTCTTCGTATTATTTCGTCTAAATACTATTAATTAAGATTTTGTCTATTTAAATTTTATTCTTACATAAAAAAAAAAGCCTTTCGAGCGCAATAAATTAATTTCTTTTGTAAGAGTCTTCCGAACTGTTACCAGTATGCTTTTATTGTGATATAATATATATAATCAATAAATATATATATTATATATATATATATATAATATATATATAATATTTATATTTTATATATTAAATAGGTATACATATACAAAGGTATATATATATATAAGTCGAGTATATTTATAGTTATATAGGTATATTATATATATATATACTATATGTTTTTTTTATTTCATATTATCTATTATATATTATATTGTAAATATTATAAACAAAATATAGAAATAAATTAATTTTCTTTTGTAATATATATCTATATACGTATATATATTATATAATATATATTATATTAATTATTATATATATATATATATAATTATAATGTATGAGCATATATATATAATATATATATATATTATATATATATATATATATATATATATATATATATATATATATATATATATATATATATATATATATATATATATATATATATATATATATATATATTTATATAATATATATTTATATATAATTTTTTTATATATATATATATATATATATATATATATATATATATATATATATATGAATATATATATATATACATATATATATATATATATTATATTTGAATATAAATTGTCATTAAGTTTGCCACTTGAGAGACTTAAACATTTATGTTGACTTTCAAGTTTTAATTCTTAAATCAAAGTTAAGCAAATTTCAGTTGCAAAATTGATGCTTTGAAAGCGACGAAATAACATTAGAGATTATTAATTATTTATACTCCATAAAATTTATTCTCTAGATTTTAGAGTTTATATTGATAAATTAAATAATTTCTTGACTTTCTTGTTTCAATCATGACAGTAACATTATTGTCAATAATTTTTTAGTTCGGTAATTGCAATTATATTGTTCTTGATTTACTATTATTTGTTATAATTTCATTTAGAGTCATTGATTTTCGTGTTTCTATTTTGACAGTTATATTATAGTTTATAATTTTTGTTTCGATAATTATAGTTGATGTCCTTGTTTTCATATACCAATAAATTATAGTTTCGATAATTAGTTACAATTTTGAATTTTGTTTTGAATCATAACACTGAAATCAAACGTTATTTATTTTAAATCATTTAAATTATTTTTTGTTTCTTATTTTACTGTTCGATAATAATGGAATTAACTGAACAATAAAATATAAAAGGTCAATTATACCACTAAATCAGTAATGCCGAGCCCTAATCAAGGAGGGGGGGGGTGTACTCAATTACCTCCGAGAAAGACAAAGCTATAGTCCGGGAAAAGAATAATTCACATTTCGCCATCGCATATCCACCAGTTACGATATCTTAATGGATCTTCCGCCTTTGAATTTGACGCGCTCTACCACACTGGTTAAACGCTTACCGGGTGCAAAATTCACTAAAATTATATGATAATGTAACAAACGAAAATTATATATAATATTATTCATAAGGAAAACAATAAAACTAAGAAATAAGAATAATTATAAAGAAATATAAACAATAATCAATAATAATAACAATATAAAAAATAATAATAATAATAATAATAATAATAATAATAATAATAATAATAATAATAATAATAATAATAATAATAATAATAATAATAATATAATATTAATAATAATAATAATATAATAATATAATAATATAATAATAATAATAATTAATAAATATAATAATTTATATATAATAATAATAATAATAAAATAATAATAATATAATATAATTAATAATAATAAATAAATATATAATATAAATAATAATAATAATAATAATAATAAATAAATAATAATAATAATAAATAATAAATAATAATAATATATAATAATATAATAATAATAATAATAATAATATATATATAATCTAATAATAATAATAATATATAATAATAATAATAATAATATTAAAAATAATAATAATTAAATAATCATAATAATTATAATAAAAATAATAATAAAGAGTCCTTATTTCCTTTTTTCAACGATGAGAATATATATTTCAAAAGTAAAAGTCTCAAAATATCACCTAATTACAAACGCAATTACAATTTAAAAACACGAAGCTGAGCCAAATTACTCAATAAAATTTTGGAAAATTCCAATATATTTTTCAAAAACAATAAAGGGGTCTTTATAAAGTAAAGAAATTAAAAGTCAATATTTCATTAAATATATTTTTTTTCATTTAAACAGTCACCTCAAACAAATTGCTATGAAAGTTATTCGTAATTTAAATTATTTTTATAATTTCTTTAGTAATTCCTTCATACGTTAACATTAATTAACCAACTTCATGAAAGTTTAAATTCATTTTTTTTTGTCTTTACATATTTTAATCCCCTTTTATTATTTTTATTAGTCTATAGTTGAAATAGTTTTTTTCTTTTAATATTTTTTTACAGTGAAGAAAAGGGTTTGAAGGACAATCATACTTTTAAATTTTAACGTCTTTTTCTTTCCCCCCACTTTCAATAGAACCCTTTGATAGAGTTTAAAAAATAGCGCAAAGCAGATGTGGGAAAGAAAAGAGGGGAGAAATAGGAGACAAGATAATAAAAGCAGGAGAAAAATAGAAGAAGAAAAAAATGAAAAATGACTTTTAAAACTTTTGAAAAAGAATTTTCTAATTTTGGGTGGAATTCTGGGTAAATATATTCGCCATTTTTGGATTTTTTAAAAACAAACTTTACGAGGATATGAAAAAGAAAGGGAAAGTGAGCCAAGATTTTTGTTTCTTTGGTATTTATTTCTATTTATTGTTAATTTATAATTTAAAAAACCCTAATCCCAATAAAATAATTTTAATATATATATATATATATATATATTATAATATATATTATATATATTATGTATTATATTGTATGTATGTAATATAGCATATATATATTATATAATATATATATATATATATATATATATAATATGATATTATATTATATATATATAATATATATATATATATATGTATTATATATATAATATATATATATTATTAATATATATATATTATATTATATATATATATAGTTATATATTATATATTATAATATTTTTATATTAATATATATATATATATATATATGATTAATAATATAATATAATATATATATATTATAATTAATAATATATATATATATATATATATATATACTATAGTATATGAAATAGAAGAAGAAAATAAATTAATAAATAGAAGGGAAATAATTTAATCCCATTCTAACAATTCACCTGTAATTGGTAATGCATTACCCACATAAAATATTCAAATTTGCAGCTCTGGGATACGGATAGTAGAGCAGCAGGTAGACAAATGTTCGTGTGCCAAGCATTTGCTCTTCAATGTTTGAAAACTCAAATGACAAACGAAATTGAATACTTAGGACATTTAACATTTATGTTTCGTTTGCGGGGGACTACGCAAAATGGTCGATTAATTACATTTAGATCCGTCCCCTGAAGTGTCGGTGCATCATCATTACGACATTGATTCCATAAAGGCACTGCATACCGAATCAATGTCTTGGCCATTCGTTTGAATAACCAACCCTGAAGGGTCAGTTTGGTAGGGTAACAACAAGATATCTTTTCGATATACCGTTTTTCATTACTTTTTTCAATGGTTGTCTGCATTACCACATGATTTCATAATTTATTGTCGGAAAATTAGAAATGTTGAATTTAAAAGAAAAAAAAGATCAGTAGTTCATTATGTAAAAACAAAAAGAATTAATAATTATCCAAGATAAGTAAGTTCAAAAATTTTACATATTTAGAAAAAAAAACTAAATAAACAATTGATTTCCCATTCATCGTACGTCTGGCAGAGTTTACAATATGATGCAAGAGTGAGCGGTGTTTTAAAAAATGAATAACGAAAACGGGTGTCTACGAAAACATACACTGCGGTGAGAGGAATTCAAAGCAGTAAAATATCGTTCCAACATATGTTGAACTTTTCAGACTGGTCAGGGAAAGGGACTTACTCTAATATATATAATAATTCTTTTCTCACACTATGCTACTTCCCATATTTACAAACAATTTTCATAGCCTTAAAAAGATGTTTCCTTCATGCAAAAAATTAACAACTTCGCCAAATCTTAATTTAACAAAAAAGTCAAAATGTTTTCCTTATGAAAAAAAGGGAAAAAAAAACTAAAAAAGTTATAAAACGAAAAATGTAGTATTTAAGGAAAAGAAATAAGAAAAAAATTGTTTGTTATTTTGATGTTTCTTATATATAGTATATATATATATTTTATATTTATTCTATTATATATATAAATATATATATATATATATATATATATATATATATATATATATATATATATATATATATATATATATAATATATATATATATAGTATATATATATATATATATATATATATATTATTATATATATTATATGTATCTTGAATTATATATATATATATATATATATATATAATATACTAATAATATTATATATATATATTATATATATGATGAGTATATATGTATATATATAGTATATATATATATGTTACTATGTATTACATATGTATATATATATATTATTATATTATAATATATATTATATATATATAATATATATATATATATATATATATATTATATATATAATATATACTATATATATATATATATATAAATACTATATATATATATAGTACTAAATATATATTACTTTAATCTCAAACACCCTCACCCGAAAATAACTGCGGCTATTACTGCCTTAATATATATATTATATATATTATATATATATTATAATATAAATATATATATATATATATATATATATATATATATATAAATTATATATATATATATATATATATATTATATAGTAATATTACTATATATTCTTTCTTTCTTTATCTTCCTCTAATTTCTTTTCTTGATATCCTAATTAATTGGCGACGAGCATCGAAGAAAAGCAGTTAGAACATGACATAAGTCGAAAGAAAGCCCAGCCTTACGCCCCTCAGTACCTATTAATTAGTGAGAGCTCATCGCAGTCAGAAAATCCACCTTAAAAGCCTCATGGGACCCGATGGACCGCTGCCCACTTATTGCGTAGACTCGTCAATGTAAGGGTTCATCCCTTGGCCCTGGTGTGCGGCCACAACCATACCCCTCACAATCCCCCGCCATTTACTCCTGTTATACACCTTCTTCTCGCCTCTTACCAACTCACATTTCTTCTCTTCAAACATCATTTAGTGACTCCAATTCACTTTTTCTTCGGTCTTCCCAGCCGGTCGGTTCCCAACAACACCTCCCAACTATACATCCGCTTAACAAACCGGCTATCATTCATCTTTCCCATATGACCAAACCATCTCAACATACTTTTCATTTATTCTTTCATTACCCCTTTCTTCACATCACACAACTCTCTAATAAGTCATTCCTACAAATATATTGATCCAATTACTTCTCACACCTAGGCACACCGCCTTTAATTGTTCTGAACATGAAACTGTAGATCCGTTTATACTTCTTATTCCAGACTATAGCTCACTACTACAATACACAGGAAACAAACATTTACCCTCATGTAAAGACCCCTGCACACTCAAGGACTTAGTCCCTTCTCACATCCCAACGATTATTGCACAGTGCCACCTTCCTGCCAGTTCACAACTTTTGCCTACTACACTTTGCAAGTGCCGTCCGTTCCCTTCTCATCCAACATATACCTAAATATTTAAACTCCAGATAATAAATAGATATATAAATAATAATGATTATATTATATATATATCATATATATATATATATATATATATATAATTTAGTATTCTATTAAATCCAAACATATGCATAAAGTCTAATATCTCAAAATAAATATAATATTAATAGTATAGATATCGTGCGGAAACACTTATTATATATACTATATACTATATATATAGTATAGTATACATATATATATTATATAGTATATATAAAATCTAATCAGAGAGAGAGAGAGAGAGAAAGAGAGGGGGGGGGGCTCATGTCGATATATATGCCTCCGTTTAAGCTTAAGCCAATTTTTTTTTAAATATATGTAATGATAAAGTTGACAGCTCTCTCGGTGCCACATGCGATGGATTTTATTTATTTATTTTTTTTTATAATGCAGAGTGAAATAAATTAATTATCAATTTGAAAATAAATTACATTATGTATAGGTTAAGAAAAGGTTATGTTAGAGTTTAGTTAGTACATAGATTTAAACCATATATATGTTAAGTAAAGGTTATGAGTTTAGTTAGTTTACATAAATTTGTGAACTTTTTTCTTTTTTAATTTTTTTAGAGGTGTGAAGCTGCTTTAATAATAAAGTTTCAATTTGAGTCTTCACTTCAATTTTATGAAATGTGTTCGAATTCATACAATCGATTTGTAGGCCTATATGGAAATGGAGGCAGATAATTGATTGACATGATCCAAGAGATTTAAATATATTTTTTGTGGAATTATACTGTTCCAATTTCGTCCTCGATTTGGACCCATTGTGGTGTAAATATGTGTGTGTGTGGTGGTGTGTGGTTGTGTGTGTGTGTGTGTGTGTAGTGTGTGTGTGTATGGAACGAGAGAGACAGAGAGAGAGAGAGAGAGCAGCATATACACCATAACAACGAAAGAGAGAGAGAGAGACTTGAGAGAGAGAGAGAGAGAGAGAGCATCTTCGACTTGTCTTATAAAAACAAATATTTGCTTCGACTCCGCGACTCGACTCACTTCTTCGGGCTCCGTAAGAGCGTGCGCGACTCCCTTCTTGGCTTTGTGGACCTCGCATTCCCTATTCCGGCTCAGCGACTCCGACTCCATGCTCCGGCTCCGGCTCCGGCACCGGCACTCCGACTTTCTGCTTCGGCTCCGCAACTCCGATTCCCTGCTCAGGTCCCGGATATTTAAAGAATATTTAATTTATTTTTAATTACAATTTAAATATTATTTGATTAAATTCAATTTATCTTAATTTTATCAAACTATTAATTAAGATTTAACTATTTAAATAATAAACTATATTTGCTAAATTTAATTAATCTTAAGTTTAATTAGGAAAGAAATTAAGGTTTACTTAAATTAATATTTTAATGTTAAATTAATTTATCGCTTAATCTATGAGGTGGACGCCTCAAAATGCTGCATGGATCTGGGAACACCTATCAGCTCTTTGTCTCTTCCCATTTATGGATCGTATCATCTGCAGTTGACGCTGCCTCCCAATCTCAAGTGCTAATAGTGATGTTAATGTTAATAGTGATATTGTTAACAATTAGTTAATCTCAAGTGCTAATAGTGATGTTAATGTTAATAGTGATAGTGTTAAAAATTAGTTAATCTCAAGTGTTAATAGTTGATGTTAATAGTGAATAGTGTTAACAATTAGTTAATCTCAAGTGCTAATAATGATGTTAATGTTAATAGTGATAGTGTTAGACAATTAGGAAAATCTAAATGGACTAAACTATGATGATTAATGGTAAGAGTGATAAGTATTAAATTAATATATAATAATATAATTAGTTATAGGTGTTAGTGATGCTTAATATTACGCCTAATAATCATTTATATATTTATGTAATATATGTAAGTGTTATTTTTATCATTATCATAAATTCATTCTTTTTAATAAAACCTTAATTTATAAATGAAACCAATAAATAATGCTTTATTTATAATATAGTCGTGTATTATATACTATAAGATATATGATATATATTATAATATATATTATATAAATATTAATTATAATAGAAAATTAATGACAGATATATTTTTAATATAACAATTATATTAACTATACCAATATTATTACATATACACATGTTATATTATAATATATCCACAATTAAATATATCATATTTTCCACAAATCCAAAAAAAACAATGTAATATAAATTATACTCAACTTTCTCGATATTATAAAGAAATATTATTATAAATTATATATATATTAAATATTATATTTCATATAATAAATAATATATCAAATTAAAAGTAAATTATTATTGATTAATTATATATAAATGAATATATTATTATATTTTATAATAAATAATAATTCCTTCTAAATAATAGAATCGAGCAGTAAGATAATTATTAGCCCGTGTATAATTATACTATAAATATTAGCTTTATTATTGTTATTATATTTTATAACTATGTTATTTAAATATTTATATATTTTATTTATTTCTTTTTTATTTATATATTTATTTTTTATTTTATTTTTATTATTTTTTTTTTGGAAAGATCTATCCAGATAAGTATTTTTTTAGTAAACTATAATTTTTATTTTTATTACTATTATTATTATTATAATTATATTATAATTTATAATTATAATCTATAATATAAGATCATATGATAAATTATAATTATAATTATTATTTTATTATTATTATATTATTATTATTTTGATTATTTTATTATTATTATTATTATTATTATTATATTATATCATATTTTTATTATTATTCTTATTATTATTTTATAATTTTGTTAATATTAATATTATTAATGTTATTAATTCTTATTGTTATTATATTATTATTATTATTATTATTATTATTATTCATTATTCATTATATTTTATCTATATCATTATTATTATTATTATTATTATTTATTATTAATATTGAATATTAATTATATTTAATTATTAATATTATTATTATTATTATATTATTATTATATATTATTATTATTATTATTATTATTATTATTATTATTATTATTATTATTATTATTATTATTATATTTTTATTTTTATTATTATATTATTATTATTATATTATTATTATTATTATTATTATTATTATTATTATTTATTATATATATTATTATTATTATTATTATTATTAGATTATTATTATTATTATTTACGTATTATTATTTACTCTATATTATTATATTATTATTATTTATGATTATATTATGTATTATTATTATTATTATTATTATATTATTATTATTATTTATTATTATTATTATATTGATTGATATTATTATATTTATTATGATTATTTATTCTACTTATTATTATTATATTATTGATTATTATTATTATTATTATATTATTATTATAATTATGATTATTATGTATATAATCTGCATAAAATTTCACTTCCACAGAAATTATAAATTACTTCTAGGTTACGTTTATTTCTTTGAGAAATTAAAATTTGAGAATACAATTAGCTAAATAATTGAATAATTTATATTTCTTTTACCTCTTAAAACTTGGGACATTCATCAAGAGGTGAGTCTTAATAGCGAATAAAAAGATTTATGTTATAAATAAATAACAATAAAAATAAATTAATTTTAAAATTTTGATGAAGTATTTCAAATGATATTACTGTAAGTTTAAGAGAAATAACATTCTGTTTTATTTTCCTGTTTGGTTAACAGTTTTTAATGTATAAAAAGCATGAATGCGATTTAGCAGCGTTTCTAATTAAAAAATTTGCGAATATCTTTACATTAAAAACTCCTCCCAACCTAATCCTCCCAGTCTACCTTCATTCTTTTTTAACAATTAAATACCATCTAGAAATACTTTCTCTAATATAGCAATTTTAATTTTTTAATTTATTGTAATTAATTTACATCAATTTATTCGCTTTTATAACCTCAACCTCTGATGATGTCCAAAGTTTACGTGCGAAACGCCTTATCACAGAAATATAATTTTAATATCTATTTTATTTGTAAATTATCTTTCAAGAATATTTCAAAGTAAATAAACTCAAACCCTAAAAAAGTAATATTTAAATTTGTGGAAGGAAAATTCGACATTCAATAAAATAAAAGTCGATATAAAATTTATTATTATTATTATTATTATTATTATTATTATTATTATTATTATTATTATTATTATTATTATTATTATTATTATTATTATTATTATTATTATAAAAATTATTATTATTATTATTATTATTATTATTATTATAATATAAAAATTATTATTTTATCTTGCTTGTTTTTTTAAAGATAATTTTGTCTAAAAGTTCTCTTTTTAGTTTTATTTGTTTTTTAAATTTATTTTCACAAATTAATTAAATTAAATTGATTAATTTTTTAATTTTTTAATTTAATTTGCATTTAAAATTATTTTAATTTTACATGTATTAATAATTTAAATTAATTTTAAATTAAATTTAATTTTGACAATTTAATAAAATTTTATAAAAACTATTAAAATTAACTTTAAATTGATAATAATAATAATAATAATAATAATAATAATAATAATAATAATAATAATAATAATAATAATAATAATAATAATAATAATAATAATAATAATAATAATAATAAATTAATAATAATAATAATAATTTTATTTTACTAAATAATAATTTTTATAAATAATAATATTTTAAATAAACCAAAATTAAAATTAGTTTAAATTAAATTTGCTAAGATTTTAATTAAATTGTCAAAATTAAATTTAACTTGAAATTAAATTAAAAAATTAAATTAATTTATTAATATATGTAAAATTGTAAAATTAAAATAATTTTAAATACAAATTAAATTAAAAAAATTAAAAAATTTAATCAATTTAATTTAATTAATTTAACTGAAAATAAATTTAAAAAACAAATTAAATTAAAAGAGAACTTTTAGGTGACAAAATTATCTTTAAAAAAACAAGCAAGATAAAATAATAATAATAATAATAATAATAATAATAATAATAATAATAATAATAATAATAATAATTTTATATCGACTTTTATTTTATTGAATTGTATGAATTTTCCTTCCACAAATTCTAAATATTACTTTTTAGGTAGAGTTTATTTTCTTTGAAATAATTCTTGAAAATAATTTACAAATAAAATAGATATTATAATTATATATCTGTGATGACGCGTTTCGCCGGTAAACTTTGGACATCATCAGATGTTGAGGTTATAAAAGCGAATAAATTGATGTAAATTAATTACAATAAATTAAATAAAAATTAAAATGCTATATTAGATGAAGTATTTCTATGGTATTAAATTTGAGACAAAAAAATTAGGTTTTATATTAATATTTGGTGCAGAGTTTTTAATGTAAAGATATTCGGCAATTTTTAATTTTAGAAACGCTCTAAATCGCCTCATCTTTTTATACATTAAAAACTGTTAACCAAACAGGAAAATAAAACAGAATGTTATTTCTCTTAAACTTACAGTAATATCATTTGAAATACTTCATCAAAATTATTTTAAAATTAATTTATTTTATTGTTATTTATTTATATAATTTTTTTTCGCTATTACAGACTCAACCTCTGATGATGTCCCAAGTTTAAGAAGGAAAAGAAATATAATTATTCATTTTATTTGTAATTTATTCTCAAGGATTTTTATTCTAAAGAAAATAAACGTAACCTAGAAAGTAATTTATAATTCTGTGGAAGTGGAAATTTATACAATTTATAAATAATATAATAATATAATAATAATAATAATAATAATAATATAATAATAATAATAATAATAATAATAATAATAATAATAATAATAATAATAATAATAATAATAATAATAATAATAATAATAATAATAATATTAAAATAATAATAGTATTAATAATATTATTACTAATAATAATAATAATAATAATAATAATAAATAATAGATAATAATAATATAATAGATAATAATAATAATAATAATAATATAATTAATATAATAATATAATAATAATAATAATAATAATAATATTAGTATTAATATTAATATTAATATTAATATTAATATATATTAATATTAATATTAATAATGATACTAAAAATAATAATTAAATAAATAAATAAAAAAATAAATGAAATAAATGAAATAAATAAATAAATAAATAAATAAATAAATAAATAAATAAATATGGAACTTTTTTGACGCACTTGAGAAGTTACTTTATATGTAGAATTTGTAATTTTTTTGGGCTATAACATCGCTTTTATTATATTGTGGAATTATTAACAATATAATAATAATAATAATTTTTCTTTGTTTTATATAAATTACAAAAACTTTCAGATAATCTTTCACATTATATCACTAAATAGGAAGATATATTTCTGCTAATAGTTAAAAATTGTAGGATGGAATGTGAAATAAATTGAATCTTCTTCCATGGCACATTTGGTAGAGCGACACAGAACCCGATTTTGATACTCTCCTTAGATCCTAGGTATAAATTGCCTAGAGTAATGCCCCCCCCCAACTAACTAGCATATTGATAGGGCGACTGAGTAACTAAGCATAGGGCCAGGGTTCGGTATCTCGTCCGGATCCAAGGTAGAAATTACCTAGATTAGTTCTCCCCATTATAATAGGGCGCTGACAGTGAGGTCTCAACTTTTATAAAAAGCATTGCAATTATTTATGATATTTAGGTATCTTTTTTTCTTATTTCATTATATGTTTTTTTTTTTTTTTTTTTTTTTTTTTTTTTACAGAGCATTAAACACCGTCACTCACGGGCAGCGAGCCCTAATCAAGGAGGAGGTGTACTCATTTAACGTCGAGCGAGAACGAAGCAAGATCATGGAGAGAATAGGCTCACATTCTCCCACCGACAGTGGCAACCTGGACCCCCGCTTTGTTTTGGGCGAAGCTTGCCTTAACACTGACGCCATGCTATCGGGCGCTTTTATCATAAATAATAAACTTATTAAAAAAAAAAATATATATATACACAATATACACCCAAATAACAAATACACATACACAACATATATATACAAATATAAGAAAGGTACAATATTATGAATATAATTTATCATTACTGTTTACTAATCATTTGCTCCAACATCATTATTATTATATCAATTATACATATAATTATCATCACCAATTATTATTATTATTATTATTTATTATTATTATTTATTATATTATGTATATATATTATTTATTTATTTATTTTATTATATTATTATTATATTTCAAACAAAATTCACATATTATAGTATCGATCATCACTTCACTTCACTATATATTTTGTTTTATATATAATTTTATTAAAAAAGAAAACTTTTGAGGAAGTCTCCCTGCTCGCTGGGTAACTGCATAGATGAGGGCCCTTTCTTTTTGGGCAACGCATCAAGAGGCGTTCGAAAATTCAATACGAGACGTAGTTCAAGCAGAATTCTCTATCATCATATGGCCAAATGACTAAAGTAAATTCCAAAATTTCAAAAAGAACAGATATCGGAAAGTTATGCCGCTCCACATCCAATTATTATTTATTTATTAATTAAAATTATTTACTTAATATATTCTTTCTCTTTCTTCACCTTCCTCTTTGGCCCCAAGATTGGGGTTAAGGTGCTGTACAAGCATCGGAAGAGAAAAGCAGTAGGTAGAACATGACAAACGTCGAAAAAAAGCCCAGCCTGTACCGCCCCCTCTGTACATTAATTAGTGAGGGGAGCTCGTCACAGACAGAAAATCCACCCGAGAGCATCATGGGACCGCGAACTGACCCTTTCACTATGCTAAATCGTCAATGTAAGGGGTTCATCCCCTAGGCCCAGGTGGGCCACAACCATGCCCCCATGACAAAAACCCCGCCATATCTCTGCCGATCATGCAACTTAATTCTCGCCTTCTGCCAAAACTCACATTTCATCTACCTTCAGACATTGGTTCACCGACTCAATCCACTGTTCTCTTTTGTCTCCAGCGGTCGGTTCCCACATCACTCACCACCATATACATCGCGGCTTAACCAACCCTACTTATCCATTCATCCTTTCCACATGACCAAACCATCTCAACTCACTTTCATTTATTCTCTCATTTACACCTTTTCTTCACACCACCACCACTCTTAATAACCGTTCATTCCTTCTCTTATCAATTCGCTCACACCTGAGCACACCCCTAAGATTGTACATCTGAACACATTGAACTTTAGATCATACTTCTTATTCCAGACCATAGTCTCACTAACCATACAATAACACAGTAACAACATTACCCTCATGTAAGACCCTGACACACTCAAGAACTTAGTTCCCTTTGCATTCACCAACGATTTAATTGCCACAGCCACACCTTCCTGCCATTCACAAACTTCCTACTACACTCTGCATCGTCCGTTCCTTCTCATCCAATATATCTTAAAATATTTAAACTCAAACACTTGTGTTCTAGCCTGCTCACATGCTAACATTAACTTCCACACTGAGAGTGTCCTTCACGCGACAACCATAACCTTACTCTTATCCACGTTTAATTTCTAGCCCCTCCTTTCACACACCCTGCCAAATCTCTCTATCATCCTCTCAAAACTCTCTTCAGATTCGTTCCACAACAGAACCAAATCGATCCGCATATAATAGTAGGCCACCCTCACTCAAACTCCATTTCTCCACCACTTCTAACACCATTTCCTGCCATCCCCCAAACCTCAAATTCTTTCATAACCCACCATATACAATTGAATAACCAAGGAGACATACACAACCCTGTGCTCACTCCGCTTATTATCCTAAACCAATTCAACCATTTGACACCATTTATTCTTACAAACACGCATTCACTATCGTCATACATAACTTTTGATTCCATTTCAGAAGACCTTACCACAAACACCATATATCACTAACACTGCAATAGAGCTCCCTATTAACTCTATCATACGCCTTTGCAAATCCATTAAAACCTAATTAATTCCTATTCTTTTCTTCTCCCTTCATTTTCTCAAATCATTTTGTTTCATGATAAAGCATTTAGATCCACACATCCTTCTACCACATTCCTAAACGCACCTTGTTCTCTCACCAATCAGTCCCTCAGTCCATCGACGCACTCTTCGACCAAAATACCATCATATACCTTCCCTACAACACTCAAAACTTGATTCCCTATAAATTTCCTACCACGCTTCCGCCTTTTCTCCTTACCCTAGTATACAAGGGTACTAATTACCGCCTCTCCTCCGATCTTTTGAACGTATACCCTCCATAAACGCTTTATTACACAACTGTGTCCAAATCCAATTCAATCATCCATTCTAACGCCTCCGCCCTTTGATCATTTCACTAGCAATTTCAATCTATTACTGCAGATTTACCATTCTTCAACTTTCTCAACCTACCCATTACCCCTCCTTACTAATAAACCTCATCCCCAAAATACCTATTCCTTTCTTGCACCGTCAAACCACACACATTCATAACACCTCATCATTACTGTTAATATTGTGCAGATTTCGAAGTGTTCCTTCCACACTCCCCTCACATCCATTTCATCAGTTACAAAAGCCACCCATCCCTATTCATTATCTAAGCAGATTCCCCTTATTCTCATTCTTAACCTTTCCGCTTCCTTCCAGAAGAGCTTCCTTAATATATATATAATCTAAAAGTGAATTTTAAAAATCATAAATTATTTTTCTCATTTTGCCTAATATTTTCAAAACTTCCTTTTAAGCTTGGTTTCTGATCTAAGCCAAATGAGTGAGCTAAACCATGGCTTAAAAACTTCCAGCAAAAATGTGATAGGGGCAGATGGAAGTAGAGCTCTCATTAAGTTCTTCACTCCTTACACTTTGCTTGTCCCTTCTCTTCTAATTTATTCTCTTTCCTTCTGATCTTAATCCAACTTGCTTCGACGACCTCTGGATCATATATATGTTTACTAAAGTTCTTCTTCTTCTTCTTCTTCTTCTTTTTCTTTTTCTTTATTCTTCTTTTTCTTTTTCTTTTTCTCTCTTCTTCTTCTTTTTCTTTTTCTTTATTCTTCTTTCTTCTTCTTCTTCTTCTTCTTCCTTCTTCTTTCTCTTTTCTTTTCTTTTTTTCTTCTTCTTCTTCTTCTTCTTCTTCTTCTTCTTCTTCTTCTTTCTTCTTCTTCTTCTTCTTCTTCTTCTTCTTCTTCTTCTTCTTTTTCTTCCTTCTTCTTCTT
>JABUQX010106190.1:50000-52865 GCA_015478945.1 Trachelipus rathkii | reverse complement strand
ATTATAAGAAAATAATACTTCAAGAAGGACACATGTAAATTTTACGACACTTTAACGTACTGGGGACGACGGCGAACGAATGATAATAAAAGAATTACAACATGACCTGTTTCATTATAAAACATAATACTTCGTAAGCCACAAAAAACACATTCTACAGTTCCTAAACTAAATTGTATACGCTTAAACAAATGACTAGGCCAAAGATACACTCAGGACACCAGTCGCTAACATCAAAGAGAACCACCACTCATTAATTCAACGAAATAATTCAAGGATGAACATATTTAGCCTTTTTAAAAAGAAAAGCCTAAAATATTATCATTCCAATATAGGCTTAACTACGTTATAATAAAAGGATCATAAAATAAATAGAAATACATCTGGCAACGATGGAGCTTTAAAGCCAATTTGTCCATCTATCTAGAGATAAAACCATATATATATAGGTATATATATAATATACTCTATGATATATATAATAAAAGAAAGATTATATATAATATAATATAATAATATATATACTCTAGATATATATAAATATTATATATGATATATATAAATATATATATATATATTATATATATATATATAATATATATATTATATAAAAATATATTTATATATATCTATTATGATATATATATACTATAATATAATTATACATAATATATATAATTATATAATAAGATTATATATATATATATATATATAATATGCTAAATGAAGTACACATAGCCTAAATAACATCACTACGAGCATTTCATATATGTATTAATCAAACCATCGAATATGAAATCAACGACAAAAAAAAATCTTTACAAATAAATAACCCAATAATATATACACGTGCGTCTCGAAGCAGCGAAGAGATTTTGTATGATAGCGAAATAATTAACTAACAACAAGAGAGACAACCTTTATATATACATACATAATCAGTTATTACAAATAAAACAGCAACTCAATTTTATAAAAAGTACGATCAAAAAATACCCAAAAAGTTATTTAAAGCTATAACTAAGATACAACAATCAGTAGTTGTACTCACCTGAACAGTTGCGTAACCAATACAAGGAGAACAAGTAATATTAAAAAGATAATTATTAACATCAATATATTCGCAAACAATATTCACAACGTCCCTATAAGTTCTCAACAAGTAAACGTAGGTCACCACTGTAACGCGCTCTCCGAAAAAAAACTTGATAGACTCAAGGGGAGTGTGACTGTAAACAAGCACAACGATCAATCGTCCGCAAGGAGGCTGACACAGTCTGGCAAAATCCGACAGTGACAACGTGACAACCAAAATCAAATAGAGTGAGCCACCGTTAACAGGATCCACAGAACAATCATTAAGATGAAACCTGAAATGTAGCCACCGTTTCATTGTACAAAGATTGACGCCGGAAAACAGTGTGGAGGACAGGGAAAATCGAATAGGAGAATGACCGGAACCCGCGCGTAACTTATAAACAGAAAGAATAGAAAATAATCTAAGCCCACAAAATGACTCCTGGACGGGTCGCGCAGACCGCCGAAGAGAGGCCGGGAAAGCAATGAAAGCAGCGAAAAGGGAAAAAGGAGGCGAAGTGAAGGAAAGTGTAAAAGTAAACGTGAGCGAACGAACAAAGGCGTACATAGAGCTGGCAAGGAGACTCACAGAGAAATGGCCTCGGTAAACAGCAGGCGGATGTCCGGTTATTGATTTGGGAATGAAGGAAAATACTAAACGTGAAATAGCTGCCTATCAGGAAAATCAGGTCCCGCGAAGGGCCCGTGTCGAGCCCCGAAGGCGGAGAGACGACGCTGTGGAGAGGGGGATGGGGGCACACTTCAGCGTCATACGACTCTTCCCAAGGCAAACTCATCGATACAACGCGACCACCGGATGGTTGATCAATACTACCCCAGGACCCTCAGTGCGTCTAGGGAGACAGAACTGCGAGCGCACTCGTCGATCAGGTCATCGATGACATTCTACAGTATTTGAAGCATGGTACCGATGAATCTCGTCTCACGCCGTCCTGCTCCACAGTCGTTTCATCCGCCTTCTAACTTATTCGCGTGCCTGTATAGTATCTGCTCTCTGGTATGCAGCTCAGCCTACACTCTTGCCATCAGCGGCCACGCAGTAGGGTAGCCGCATTATAGCCTCCTGTAGCCTCGTATCTCGCACCCGGACCACGAAAATAGCCCTACCTACATAACTTTAGTCGCCTGCGTCCGCGCACGGCGCCACCACATCTACGTACGACGCGGCCGTCTTGAACGCGAAGAGCATATCAGAGTTCGCAGGCACCCCTGCTTTCACTTATATCGCGGGCTTACGAAGCAGGGAGGGAGGGGGTGGAGTGGAAAAGATCCAGAATACCAGGTCCGCCAGAATGCCCAAAAGAGCAGGGAAAAAAAACCGCTGGCACGAGGGCACCGACATTATGCGACCTGCCGGTTCAGCAGACCGTCATGAGTTGCCCTTGGTTAAATGTTACCTTATACATGAGGTGCGAGTAACTGTTGTATCCTCGCCGTCTAGGCGCGCGATTCCGCGATTCTGACAGGGCTAGATGCAGCCACCCGATCAATGACTATATTTTAAAATAGTATAAATTAAAGAATCTGGTATTTCGATTAAATATTTCAGTTGCTTACGTTACGAATTCAGATATATTTTTTATGGGTTACTTTGGTTTCTTGGGTTACTTCTTTTTCTCAGGTTGCACAAGCTTTATGATGTTAGCTAGTTCTAGGACTCGTTTTCTCCTCTCTCGCCTCCTTCCTCCTATGGACCTCAGTTGTCAGATCAAACAACTGGTTGCTAGAGAAAGACGTATCTACGCTGAAAATATACTCTTCTGGAAT
>JABUQX010106190.1:25000-45000 GCA_015478945.1 Trachelipus rathkii | reverse complement strand
TGCAAGAACCGTATCCCCTCGTCAACCATGTACCATCAAATGAAAAATGCATGTTCATTATATTCTCTTCAGATCATACCTAATTTTGTTTGATAGTATTCAGTTACTATTCTGCTGCCTGATCTTTTCATTTCTTCAATTAGTTTTCTATAAGATTTAGTGCTTCATTTGTATGCATTTCTCAAATTTCTTTAATGAAATCGTGGGTAGATTTTGAGCAGAATTAATTTTTCGCAGAGCTGTATGTAACCAATACCAGCATCGAGTGTCCTGGCTAATCTCTGTAATCAATCATACCAGTTTTTCTTCTGAGTTAGTAAAATTACAGACTCATGCACTTGACAGAGTCTTCATACAGTTCTGTCTTCTACCATTGTATTCTAAAGCATAGGGGTTAAACGATTATGTTTCGTAGTCTTCAAATTATAGACTGGAACCCTTTGTTCTGAATATGAGATAAAGCCCTGCTTTCTTTGCAAATTATTCTCTAGATTAATATTAAGGAAGGCACACCTGAGAAAGTGTTTGAAGGACGATATCCTTCAATTTCAAAATCCAAATTAAATTTTCCCTTCCTGTCAAAAAAAAATATGTGTGAATTTCAGGAAGTATTGGGACAACTGGTTCTTCTACTTCGCCCTCTTCCGAAACATCAACATTTAGCAGTGTAGTCAGTGCCTCTTCATATTTGGTCATATATGGTTTGTACTCTCCATATTTTCAGATACATGTTTTAGCATATAAAAATCATATTTTGTTTCGATTTTACTGGTTGCTCCTCTTTCCTTTATGTTCCTCCCTTCCTTTGGAAGTAGTAGGAGTATCATTGATGTTTTCCGACTCGGGTTGAAAGGTGAAATTCGATGAGTCAAAAATCATTTCACCGGTTTCATCATGTGCTCCTGTCTTTTGGAAGTAGTATGAGTGGGGTTATTATATCCAACCTTGTACAAGATATATATTCAGTCAGGCACGTAAAGGTAGAAGCGATGATGAGTCAAAATCCATCCTCACTATGTTTTTCCGATTATGATATCAGGACTGTTCAAAACATTTTTGGATTTCCAAATTCAATTTCTGTATATATATTATATATATATATATATATATATATATATATATATATATATATATATATATATATATATATATATATATATATATATATCTTATCTCTTTATATATAGAGAGAGAGAGGGTAGGGAATGAAAAAACATAAATTCCTGCTCTTTTTTAATGCTAATTTCATCAATTTTACCAAATCACATTTCACTTCGGGATGGATAGGAGAGGTGGGTGAATCATCTTCACTGAAATTCTCCGTCGAATGTTCTGAATCACTAACTGTATCATCAAAACTTTTCTCCATCAGCTGAGCTAATGTGGATACAGACATCTGCAGTACACGCACACACACACACACATATATATATATATATATATATATATATATATATATATATATATATATATATATATATATATATATATATATATATATATATATATATATATGGGCATTAGATGGGGGTTTGAGACTCGGAACCACCTCCCACAAAATTTTTCTAAACTTTTATATAAATTTTATTTTGGTAACAGTAGAGTAAAAATTTGAAGAAATAAATTATTTCCACCATTCGCCAAATATATATATATATATATATATATATATATATATATATATATATATATATATATATATATATATATATATATATATATATATATATATATATAAGCAGAGGTTCATACCTTTTCTCTTTGTTTTCAAAACACAAGCTCCTTGCTTTGATATTTCCTGAACGAGAGCGACTCTAGAAATATATATATATATATATATATATATATATATATATATATATATATATATATATATATATATATATATATATGTATATATAATATTATATATATATATATATATATATATATATATATATATATATATAAAAAAAAATATTTTTATATCAAAAAATATATATATATATATATATATATATATATATATATATAACAGCAGTAAAAAATAATGAAACCTAAGCAGCAACAGCCATAAAAAAAGGAGCAAAATTGTATATATAAAATCCTACCCTTTTTCGCATGGTGTTGACGTCAATCGCTTTGTCGTTCCTTTCTACTTGGTGACGATATTACAAAAGACAATATCCCTTGATTTAGAAGGCTCTGGAAATAAACACCTAGAAGAGAGATGGCATCATGGGAAGTAGAACATCATGTGCAGAAGGAGAGGTTTGAAAGAAAAGAAATGTGCTGCAGGAAGATTTTGGAGAAAGAAACATCTTGCGCAGAAGTGGGAGTTGAGAAGAAAAAGAAACACCAGGTGTTGTAGAAGATTTTTTGAGAAGGAGAAATATCTTACAGAAGAGCATGGTGGAGGTGAAGGTAAAGATTCAGCAGACAAAGGGAATAGAATGAGGTTCTTCTTCAGGAGAGTCCTCTTTCCACAAGCCCAATAGCTTTTGTAGCAAAATCTCAGCCCGTTTCTCTTTAGTAGAATTCACGTATGGCATGGTTGTTTCCTGTATCTATCTAGTGTTTACCTTCAGACATCTCCTTTTTCACACCCTGCCAAATCTCTTTACCAATCCTCTTAAACTCTCTTTAGATTTGCCACACAAAACCAAATCATCCACATATAATAGGTAGGGCACCCTCCACTGCCTTCAAATCTCCATCATTCTAACATCATCCCCTGCCATTCCCAATTTTTTTCCTAACCCCACCCATATACAAATTGAATAACCAAGGAGACATAACACAACAATGCCTCACTCTGCTATTAATATTAAACAAAGCCTTTTTAGTGACCCTTTTTATTAATACCAAACCTATCATGACCCTTACAGGCCTCTCTGTAAAAATATATGATGGTAGAAATTCAGTAGAGACATGGTTATCTAGGAACAGAGGGGAAATTCAACTTTTTTGAACTCCTCAGAAAAGTTGAATTTTCCTGCTGTCCCTCTTGTGTGGGTTAGTCTCAGTAGTTATGGAACACTTTGACCGCTAACCACCTTTTCGATAGGAAGTATTAGAGGTATCGCTTTCAAACTTGGTACATGTTCTATGTATGTGTTAAGCTCGTTACACGCGAAATTTCAAGTCTCTAGGATGTATAGTGTACTCGAGAGCGAACACAAAATATGTCGCTACGCCCCTTTTGAAGGGTCTGAATGAACGAGTTAGATTAGGCCTAATGGTTCCCATTCGAGCCTGATGACGTAATCTCGTCGTAGACAAGATTACGTCACCCCGCGTCCCCCGTAAGGGGGGACGCTGCCCCTAAAAATTAAATTGATCGTAGAACTCTAGTTTGGTACGAAGAATCAATTCTCGAAGGCAATCGATTGTGAGTCGAAAAACGATTCCTGCAAGGAATCGTTTTTTACTCACTCTGACTCCGGCTCCGAATCCGACCCCAGTTCCGACTCCGACTCCGTGTCGATATTAATAGTCGATACCTTGATATGAATAATCGATTCTCGAAGAGAATCGTTTATGAATCGAAAATCGATTTTTTAGGCTCCGGCTCAGCCTCTGAGTCCGATATATATATATATCTACATGGGTTAGAGTTATCATATCGGGTTAAAATTTGAAGGGGGGTTATATGCCCGTCTACGACGAGGTTACGTCCCCGTGGGTCTCCCCGAAGGGGACCCCACCCCTATTAAAAAATTGATGTAGAAAGCTGAAATTTGGTGAGAGGATTCGGAGTTAAATTTCTAGAAAAACTTGGTATCGGAATCTGAGGAGTTGGTATCGGCACCGATGCTGGCTCCGGTGTGGTGCCGAGTTAATAAACATTCGTATAACAACAATGTTGGTGTCTTTATATATGTTATTGGGTCTGTAGATCTCGAAAATAATGGTTTCAGAACCATCAAGAAAAATAAATATAAAAATAAATAAATAAATAAATAAAATTTCTTATTCTTGTAGTACTCCATTATAACTTTGTAAAACTATTTTAATTTATGTTCGAACTTATGATAAGATTTGCATTTTAGCATATGTTGAAATGAAATAATATATAAACCCGTCCTGTTGAGATACTCTTCAGTCAGATTAAATTAACAATAAGAATCAGAAGAAATAAAACACACTCAAGATACTCTCTCCAGAACTCCTCCAAACTTCATTAGGCGCACTTGGTCATTTAGTCTTTTTAATGCTGCCAAGTGATTGACAACTCGGTTCTCAATGGAACGTCCTTTAGGTGCGCGGTGATCTACTTGCTTGAAACTTTTTGTCCACCCAGGTCTTTCCTTCTCAGTCACCTTCCACTTGATAGCGACTTGTTCCACATTGAGTCTCTTTTGTTCTCTTTGGGTTATAAGGGTCTTTTTGATTTCCCGACGGGTGGTGATGTCGTCGCCCTTGCCAGGGCCTTTATTTATATATTCAGTTTCTATTTCTCCCAATCGGTCAAATCGTTTAGAAACTTCTATGTTTTACATAGACTGAATGTTGTAAAAATTCTCTCGTCTTGAAACTCCTTCAGGACACAGTTACGAACATACCTGCACCCTACATCAGCACTTAAGACGATATTCTTAGCTATAAAGTGTCCCATGCATCTGGGGTCACTGACGAAGTCTTGCTGGATGGCGGGAGGCAACTCTTCCCACCGCTGGTTCATATAGCCATCCTTGCCAGGATCACACTTGCAGATAACCTGCGGAGGCACGACGTCTTCACCATTACCGAACCACTTACTTCGATCAGGTTCTTGGAACATTTCCTCAAGGGATATAAGTGGAGCTGGTTCTTCAATGTTGCTCTCCTTGGTAAATTCTTGTTCCTGGTCTTCATCGATGGATTTGTTCAAGTCATCGATGCTGCCCCTCCCCTCGTTGTTTTCAACATCAAGATCTTTGATGAATATGTTACTCAACCCAACAGATAACCTTTTCTCCTCTTCAATAGATTTCCTCCGTTTTCTATTGCAATTTGAGTTTCTTTCTTTTCAGTTTCGTAGAGCCCTAAAAACTGCAATTTCTTCGGGGCAGTCTGTGCCATATTCGTATCCAACAACATTGTATTTAAGATATGATTCCATATCTTTCAGATGGGCAGGTTCTTCAATTGCCTCAAAATATCTGGAAGGTGTAGTAGTTTTGTTACTCCTCTTCCGCTTGGCACCACTTTGTGTTGTGTCATCTTCGCTGCTCCCTTCACTCATTAATATTTTCTTCCTCCTCGGGCTGGAGTGGAAAGGGAGAGGGTCATTGAGTTTTGAAATTTCCTCGCGTAAACGATCACGCATGTTGGTAATTGAGAGGGGGTCTTCGCCCCTTTTAATTGCATGGCGAATATCAACAGCAAGAGGCTCAAGGTAATAATGGCTATCTTCTTCAATTGTCACTTCAACACTGGGATTTAAATTTAAGTCTTTATAGGTAAAGCCCAAGCATACATTTTTATTTACAAGCTTGTTAGCTAAAACTGAACCCAATCCCCAAGGATATTTGGGCCTGTCACTTTCATATATGTGATTATACACATCTTCGTCAACTTAACCCTCTAATAGAAGAACCACCAACGTTCTGGTATGTTAAACACCAGGGGTCAAAACTATTATATACATGTTAGGCAGCTTCTATTAGCTCTTCTTATTATTTACACATTTGCCTACTATTTGCTTCAGTAGACTATGGCCTATGTTGCAGGCCAAAGATCTGCCAGACTAATTCTCAAACAATTGTTTTTTTCCGTTGTCAAAATAATATTTTCTAGGGTGCCGGGGCTGGTAACAATCGAAGAGTTGAGCCTGATGTAGTATTCCTGTGGACGCATCCACTGGACCAAGATGTCATTAGGCACTGGGTCATCATATGCGTCATTTGTTTTTAAATATTTCCGACGAATAAATGCAAAAAGAAAATAAAAATAAAAAAAATAATAATAATAATAAATAAAAGCTTAACAAAAATTGCAACGAAAAAAACATTAATAATAAAAGTCTTTTGAAAGCTTCACACTTTTAAAATACTATATATAAATGTTTAAAAGAAAAGGTATATTTTAGTCCTCAGTCCTTCTTATTTTATACCATTTTTCTCGCAAATAAAAATCCAGAGTAACATGCGATATAATATCCAGTTATTATTTATAAAGCTAAATTAAAAAAAAATAATTTATGCAACTTACCATTGTCATTTTTTTTATATATATTGCCACATAACATCTCTGGCATAGGTCCATTCCTTGTCCCTCGAAATGAGGCACACACACTTTGCAAAATTGGCGATCTCTTGCCATGCTCTTGATTTTACTTCTTTGGTGAGAGTGTGAAAATCCACAAATAATTATTCCTTTTGGCTTCTTATCATAATTAATATCTGTTTTTTTGCCATTTATCGTTCATTGTATATAATTTTTTATTATGTAATCTGAAGGGTGGTCAAAGGTATCAATACACACACCTACTTTAGTAATTAACTAAATTCTACATACTCTATACCTACTAGGGAAATAGCATGTGTAACCTAAATTATTGTTGCAACAAGTTGTCCTAATAAATAAAATTTGCATGTATTAAAATTAGTGATGGGACGATTAATCGTCATCGTCATCGGCAAAAATCGGCATATTATTTTCCAATCGTCATCGTCATCGGCAATTTTTGCCGATTATTTTGCCGATTAATTGAACAAATATTAAGAATTTTGATAATATAAATCATAAAATATATATATATATATATATATATATATATATATATATATATATATATATATATATATATATATATATATATATATATATATATATACCTTATTTTTGACATGAATGTAAGGACATTCCAAGTGCCTAATGGTTCGCCTTTCAGTTCTGCGTTCATATCCACATTCTCATCCTCCAGACATCTTAGAGACACCATCTTTTATCCACATATTATATATATACTTATATCCACACCCCTCTTCTAGACAAGATCTTACACACCCTTATATCCCTATGTGTGGAGAAAATCGGTTTAGACACTGCTATGTCCCGTTTGTCGTAGAAGGCAAATCCAAGTGATGGTAGAAGGTTGGCTGCCCACCAACTCTTTCTGCCAGGAATGCTAATGCATGGCTCAGAGAAGGTCGTGATCGCCGTTAAGTGATCGCCGTAAGCGAAAATGTATGAATCGTATGGATACATGGAATGTCAGAGGCATAAATGTTGAGGGTGAGAAGAGGAGAGAGGTGATGGATGTATTTAGAAAGGGGCAAATTTGATTTTGGCTAGCTGTGAATGAAACAAAGATGGAAGGAAACGGTAAAAATGAGTGGTGTGGTGATGTGCTGGTGTGAAAAGGAATGAGAGGGGGATAGAAAGATTTGCAATTTGATGAGTGACTTGTGGTAGAGAGCTATGGTAGATTTTGTGTGAGTGCTAGAATTCTAAAAGTTAAATTTAAGTTTTTCTGAATAAAGTATGTGTGGTTATGATACATAACCATCTGAGGGTAATGAAGAGCAATGATTTTCTGGGATAATCTAAATGATATTTTGGATGGGGTAATTTAGTTCATTTGTCACATATCTGCCCACCTAAGGATTTTTTTTTACAGTTCACCACCACTCACAGTCAGAGCCTTATTCATAGGCAGGGGTAGTGAATTGTAAGCTCACTCTCTAGCGCCATAAATTACAGCAGATTGCTACAGACGCAGGCTTCTTTAAAGAGAGGGAGATTAAATACAGCAGGACATACAGAAGATGGAACAGAATTCCACAGAACAGAGGTGGCGAGAAAGAAGGAAGCACCACAGCGAGCCTGGAGTTACCAATATCAACACAGATACAGCACCTTGTAAAGTTGAAGAGGCACTGGGAAGGTGGTACGCAACATACGGTGTTCCTCGAGCACTTGCCGCCGGGGTGCCTGTAGATTAGACAAAACAGTTTATAAACAGAACATGAAGCTCTTTGGCCTTGAATCGACCCTATCCAAAGCTACAGTGAAACCAGAGCCTCCCCAGATATGAGAGAGTATACTCCACATAAGGGCGGAGCATATCCTGTGAGATAGTTGGAGCAACTGAGAAGAGGAAAAGTCTCGCAGTCAAAACAGAACTCCCAGTTTCTTTGAGGCCGCCCTAGCAACCGTTGTGATGATGTCAAGACATCTGCTGGTTATGCTAAGGCTGAGATGTTATGTTTGTCAACAGAGAATGAGAGAACCGTCAGTGATAGGGAAAGCATGATGCGTTTGTAAGTGAAGATGCTGATTCTAAAGAATTGAATTTCACAATGTTGAGAGACCCCATCCGGAAATTCTATCCAGATCTGGGAGAATAGAATAGGAAAGATTAAGACGAGAGGCAATTCTAGAAGTAAATGAGGGAGCAGAATTGATATGAATTGAAGAATGAAGGGTCGAGTCACCGGCATATGGAGTTGATAGATTAGAGGTGTGAGCGCGACTGTTAATGAAAACTAGGAATAGCAGTGAAATAAGACAGAAACCTGAGGAACATCACTATTGACAGAAAAGAAGAAATCGCCCCATCAACAACAGCCGACATGATTTGAAAGAAAGCTAGACATAATTAAGCAAAGAGAAAGAGGAAACCCAAAGGAGGAGAGCTTGGAGAGCAGTGACGCGTGCCATACTCTGTCAAATGCTTTGAATATGTCAAGAGCCACCACGTAAGTCTCCCCGTAGTTTCTAAGAGCTAAAAACCATAAATCGGTTAGATAGGAAAGTATATCGCCAGAAGAACCTCGAGCGCTGAAAGCCGTACTGGCTATCGGAAAGAAGGAAATGAGTTTCCAGATAATCTAAGAAGTGAGAGTTTTGGAGAAGGGTTTCAAAGATCTTATAGAATACAATGAGAGCTATAGCGCGATCAGCGGCTTCCTTTTTTCGAATAGGTTGGACATGTGCGAGCTTCAACAATGAGGGAAAGTGCTAGTATTGGGACATAGGGAGTATAGTTGAACGAGGGGTGGGGATACCTCGGAAGCACTCTCCCTCAAAACTTGGGGAGGAATGCCATCTTAGCCACCCGTCTTCCTATCCTTCTTAGATTTCAAGGGCCTATGCACCCGATCAAATGTAATCACAGGCAAAGACATAGGACACCTGTGAGGAGAAGAAGGAAGAGAAATGCCAGAATCATCTAGGGTTGAGTTAGTGGAAAATAGGAGGACGAAGAGATTGGAATTTTCAGTTGGAGAATTAACAACAGAACCATCAGAGAAAAGGAAGATTTTACAGAAGTTGCTAGAGATGTTTTGCAAGAGCAAAGATTTGTCTGTGGAGAACCATGTCATGTCTTCGTTTGATGAAGCCCGCTTGCCTGTCGAAGAGTATCCTCAGCAACAGATTTATAGCTGAATGAAATTGGCGAGAGTGATTGGAGAACGAGAATTTTTCCACCCTGATACGCACTGTGCCCCAGCCTGAAATGGGCCAGAGAACAAGCAATGACTGTCCATGGTTAATGAGGAGAAAGACTTAGTTGAAGAAGGAATGAACTTGCTAGCCCCATCAACATTACAGCTCCCTCCTTATCTTTTAAGTATTTATACATCCATCATTATTCCTAACTAAGGTTACGCCAATTTGCTATCATCTGCAAACTTGGAAACCTTACATTTAAGTAACTGGTCTATATTTGATACATATATAAAGAACAGCCACTGACCTTAGAAATCGTTACGCACGGACCACAAACATGACTCCTCATTTCCATTAATAAATATATTCATTATTATTATTTATTATTATTATTATTATTATTATTATTATTATTATTATTATTATTATTATTATTATTATTATTATTTATTATTATTATTATTATTATTATTATTATATATCGATATAAAAAAAATTGAACACTTAAGGCGTTTAGAGCGACGAACCTTTTTCACCTGTATTCCGCCTTGTATATATACAGAGATAGATATATATAGAGAGTATATATATATATATATATATATATATATATATATATATATATATATATATATATATATATATATATATATATATATATATATATATATATATATATATATATAGAGAGAGAGAGAGAGAGAATTTTTTTTTTAAATATATTTTTTCAAATAATCGTCATCGTCATCGTCATCGGCAAAAATTTCATAATCGTCCCATCACTAATTAAAATTTATATTTATATTCCCTAAAATTAACAAATGTTATAAATTGAAAGATTTAGACTTTTTTATATTTCCTCCAAGGAAACTCTGAGTATACTTTAAAAGCAATTTATACAAATATATACCTAATGGCCAGAGGTGGGCATCGTTACTCAAACACGTAATTCCATTACCATTACTTTGTTACTATAAAAAAGTAATTCCATTAACATTTTTACGTTTCTTTGAAATGAAATGTAACGAAGTGCCGTTATTCCATTACTTTTAGCTTTTGATTACGACTTTAATTATGGTATCTTAGGTAATTTATTGGTTTATGCATATTAAATTTTCAAAATTATCATTATTATTAAAAAAACATACCCTCATGAAGGACGTTAACGCACTCAAGACTAAGTCCCTTTACATCCAATAACGATTTAATTGCACCAGTCACCTTCCTGCCATTTACAACTTTCACACTACACTCTGCATCATTCGTTCCCTTTTCATCCAACATATATATATATATATATATATATATATATATATATATATATATATATATATATATATATATATATATATATATATATATATATATATATATATATATCCTAAATATTTAAACTCAGACACTTGTTCCAGCTGCTCACCATCTAACATAACTTCACACTGAGGACTGCCTTCACTCACAACCATAACCTTATCTATGTTTACCTTCAGACATCTCCTTTTTCACACCCTGCCAAAGCTCTTCCAATCCTCTTAAACTCTCTCTTCAGATTTGCCACACAAAACCAAATCATCCACATATAATAGGTAGGGCACCTCCACTCCCTTCAAATCTCCATCATTCTAACATCATCCCCTGCCATCCCAATTTTTTTCCTAACCCCACCCATATACAAATTGAATAACCAAGGAGACATAACACAACAATGCCTCACTCTGCTATTACTATTAAACCAATCCTTTTTAGTGACCCTTTTTATTAATACCAAACCTATCATGACCCTTACAGGCCTCTCAGTAAAATATAAGATGGGTGAAATTGCAGACATGGTTACCACTAGAGAGGGGGAAATTCAACTTTTTTGAACTCCCCAGAAAAGTTGAATTTTCTTCCTGCTGTCCCTCCTCCAGTGGGTTAGTCTCAAGAAGTTAAGTGGGAACACTTTGACCAACAACCACCTTTCTGATAGGAAGTATTAGAGGTATCGCTTTCTCAAACTTCTTGGTACATGAGTTCTATGTATGTGTTAAGCTCGTTACACGCGAAATTTCAAGTCTCTAGGATGTATATAGGGGGTACCTTCCCCCGAGAGCGAACACAAAATATGTCGCTACGCCCCTTTGAAGGGTCCTGACTAATTGAATGATTAGCCTAATGGTTCCCATTCGAGCTCGATGACGTAACTGTCGTAGACGAGATTACAAATCCCTGCGTCCTCTTAAGGGGGACGAAACAAATTGATCGTAAAACTCTGAATGGATACGAAGAATCAATTCCCGAAGGCAATCGATTGAGTCGAAAAACGATTCCTGCAAGGAATCGTTTTTTACTCACTCTGACTCCGGCTCCGATCCGACCCCGGTCTCCGACTCCGATTCCGACTCCGTGTCGATATTAATAATCGATACCTCGATATAAATAATCGATTCTCGAAGAGAATCGTTTATGAATCGAAAATCGATTTTTTAGATCCGTCAGCCTCTGAGTCCGATATATATCTATGTGGTTAAAGTTATCATATCGGGTTAGTTCTTGTGTTAGAGTAGATGCAACTCGTCGTGCATGAGGTTACGTCCCCAGAGGTTCCCTGAAGCAACCCCACCCCCTTAAAAATCGAAGTGTTCGTAGAAGGCTGAAATTTGCAGAAGCGATCTGTGGTTGCCCTAGAAAGAGTTGGTATCGGAATCTGAGGAGTTGGCATCGGCACCGGTGCTGGCTCCGGTGCGGTACCGAGTTAATAAACATTCGTATAACAGCAATGTTGGTGTCTTTATATATGTTATTGGGTCTGTTCGAAAATAATTGTTTCAGAACCATCAAGAAAAATAAAATAAAAATAAATAAATAAAATTTTTATTCTTGTAGTACTCCATTATAACTTTGTAAAATGTTTTAAATTTTATAGTTCGTAAAAATTTTAGCATAAGTTGAAATGAAATAATATATAAACCTGTCCTGTTGAGAGGATACTTTCAGCCATTTCAAATTTAATAAGAATTGAATGTTGAAAACACATCAAGATATTCTCCAACTCCTCCAAACTTCATTAGGCGCACTTTGTCATTTAGTCTTTTTAATGCTGCCAAGTGATTATTAACTCGGTTCTCAATGGAACGTCCTTTAGGTGGGCAGTGGTTCTACTTCTGCTTGAAACTGTTTTTCCACCAGGTCTTTCCTTCGGTCACCGCTTGATAGCGAGACTTGTTCCACATTGAGCCCTTTGGTCTTGTTATAAAGTGGTCTTTGATTTTGATTGGCAGATGTCGCCATCGCTGGGGTCTCATTGTATGATCTGCTTACTCAATCGAGCTGAAACTTCTATGTTATATTATAGACCTGTTGCTGGGCCGTACCCCTTTGGTGAGATAATGTCAACTCGCACAGCTCTTCTTATTTATATATTCAGTTTCTATTTCTCCCAAATCAAACTGTTGAAACTTCTATGTTATACACAGAATATAATGGTTAAGTCAAAATTCCCCTGATTTAAACCCTCCTCTGCACACAGTTACAACATACCTTCACTCCACATCAGCACTCAAGACGATCTTCTTAGCTATAAAGTGTCCCATGCACCCAGTCACTGACAGTTCGCTGGATATGGAGGCAACCTTCCCACTGCTGGTTCACAGGTAGCTGGTCCCCACTGAGATCACATCAGATAACCTGTGGAGACGACTTCTTCACCATTACTGAACCACTTACTTTGTATCAGGTTCTTGGAACATCAAGGGACAGGTTGTTTTGTCTTCAATGTTGCTCTCCTTGGTAAATTCTGTTCTTGGTCTTCATCGATGGGATTTGTCTAAGTCACGATGCTTCCCTCCCCTTCGTCATCAGCCAAACATTTGAGATCTTTTGATGAATATGTTACTCAACCCAACAGATAACCTTCCTTCTCCGCATTCTGCTTTCCTATTGCAATTGGAGCTTCTTCAGCTTCGCAGAGCCCTAGTAAAACTGTACTTTCTTCTGGGGCAGCCTGTGCTGATATTCAAAATCCAGCACGTTGCAATAAGATATGATTCCATATCTTTCAGGAGGTCTCTTCACCTCACCAAAAATATCTGGAAGGTGTAGTAGTTTTGTTACTCCTTCCGCTTGGCACCTCACTTCAGTTAAGCCATCTGCTGTTCTCACCATTAACAGTTTTCTTCCCTCTCAGCTTGAAAGGAGAGGGTCATTGAGTTTTGAAATTTCCTCAGCAAACGACTCACATAAGCCAGACAGAGGCCTCGGCCCTTTTAATTGCATGGCGAATATCAACAGCAGAGGCCCGATAATAGTCCACATCTTCTTCTGTTCACACAAACACTGATGAGAATTTGTCTTTATAGGTATAGCCCAAGCATACATTTTTATTTACAAGCTTGTTGGCTAAAACGGAACCCAATCCCCAAGGATATTTGGGCCTGTCACTTCCATATATGTGATTATACACATCTTCGTCAATTTCTAATCCCCAATAGAAGAACCACTCCTCAACGTTCTGGTATGTTAAACACCAGGGGTCAAAACTATTATATACATGTTAGGCAGCTTCTATTAGGGCTTTTCTCTCTTTATTATTTACACATTTGCCTACTATTTCCTTCAGTAGACTATGACCTATGTTGGAGGCCAAAGATCTGCCAGACTTATTCTCAAACAATTGATTTTTTTCCCGTTGTCAAAATAATATTTTCTAGGGTGCCGGGGCTGGTAACAATCGAAGAGTTGAGCCTGATGCAGTAGTATTCCTGTGGATGCATCCACTGGACCAAGATGTCATTAGACACTAGGTCATCATATGCGTCGTCAAAGCCAGAAAAGCTGGCTTCGTTGTCCACATAATAATCGTCCTCCCCTCTGTTTCCGAATTGGAATAGGGCGAGGTTAGCTTCAGGGTCGAGGTTTAAGGCTTCTTCGGACAGCGACTCCTTGGAGTTTCCTACATCCGAAGCAATTGCCAAACCTCTAAAGGTCTTAAATTCAAGTCCTGGGTATCAGAGATATCAGGCAGCGACCCGTGGTAAGTCGGGTTTCATACACCTGAATCTTCCACCCTCGGGGGGTCTGTAACACTTTCTTGAGATATCCCAGTGCCTGCTCTTTCAATCCGGTGTAGAGGAACTCAAGTGGATCCAAGACTCACCTTCCTTCTCGGCCATCACCAAGATCCAACTACTGAGGTGGAGTTGTACCGCTTCGAACTCTTGTACAGCTCTTGTTAATAAAATTTAAAATTTTATTAAAATAAAATGTTTATAAAAAACACACTGTGCTTTTCTTCTTGCATTACTTTAAATTATAATAAAAGACAAAATAATTTAAACAATAAATAAAAACATGCAAGAAAACACACATAATGTAAATATATGAAGCTGAGAATGTAGATCATGATGAATAAGTTGACTGTATAGGTAGGTAACTTCTGATATGATTTGAGCTATTGATGTGCTTTAGGATTCAATGCTTGCCAATAATTTCATGTAAATAAAATTATATATGTTTAAGTATGAAATATAAATGAATGACTCATAGTATATTTAAAGGAAATTTTGATTAGTTTATACAAATCAATATTAAAACATTATGCTTCCATGGTAATGATTGCGCCTGATGGTATACGCGGCGGTTTCGCGGCGGGGCGTATCTGCGTGCACGAGCTCGTTTGTGGTCGCTGATCCATTTGTGTATTCTGGAAGTGTTGAAACTTTAGTTCATCTTTACTCTCCGCATTTCGTCTTCTTTCTTATCCATATATTCATCATCTCCTAAGAGAGTTCATCATCAGAGACTCTGAAACCCAATAAAACAAATTCTATACTATTGAAAACATACATGACACCTTGTTTGTTCTATTGCCAAGAACAGCAGTCAATTGGCTCCACCACCACCAAAGCTCTGGCTCCGGGCTCATATAATTCGCCATTTATTTTAACATCACTATAAGCATTTTATTTATTCTCTTCTTGTATGTGTACAAATTTCAGTTTCCTAAGTCCATTTTTAAGGTTTTGGGGGCTTGGGACCCCTCCCTTTCGCGTAGCGGCATGAAACAACGAGCACTGTTCTGCCTCTCTTCTATATATACCAAATCAGCCTTCTATGTTTTTTTAAAAGGTTTTGGGGGCTTGGACCCTCTTCCTCCTTTAGGCGTAGCGGCTTGAAACATTGACTATAACGGTATTAATGCATATAAAGATATGAATTTGAGGGGCTACGATGTCTCTAACACCTCTTTTGCTAAGGTATGGCATTTGGGGGTTATTTTTATGTCGCTTTTGAAACCATATAAATGACCCCCCTCTAGGGACTCTGGCGTTCGGGAAAGTAACTACGAGAATCTCATTTTTGAGACATTCTACCCCTGTTTGACACCCGTCATGATAGGTTTTGACGAAGGGTGTCACGAAAAAGATGGCCACATTCAAATCCAGATATTGAACGACACAAGTCTGGTGGTCAGCCCCAACACATAGTGGACAACACACTAGTTCAGCTTTGTAGCTATACATGTGTATCGTAGTGGAAGTGATGGGTTGAGAGATGGTGAGGGGTCGCTATATATATATATTATATATATATATATATATATATATATATATATATATATATATATATATATATATATATATATATATATATATATATATATATATATATAAAGTATATATATATATATATATATATATATATATATATATATATATATATATATATATATATATATATATATATATATAGTAAAGTTATAGATTAGTATCCACAACATTTCAGATCCAAAAGTTTTCTAAGTTCAAATTTGCAAGTTCAGAAAGCTGTTAAGTTAGGTTTTTAATAAAATAGTTTAGTGGCAAGCTCTGGGATAATTCCAAAGCCATGCCACTAAAGAATTTTCTCAAAAAATTTAACTTAACTTAACTTTTCTAAACTTAGAAAATTTTTGGTCTGAAAATGTGTGGGTCGCTGTCTACAGTTTTACTTCATATATATATATATATATATATATATATATATATATATATATATATATATATATATATATATATATATATATATATATATATATATATATATATATATATATAAAGAGCAGTATTCATAGTGGAAAAGGTTACCATAGCTAACGGGAAACTATAGGTATATATATATATATATAAGGATATATATAAACATCTATGTCGTGAGAGAGATAAGATATATATATATATATATATATATATATATATATATATATATATATATATATATATATATATATATATATATATATAACATTGGCCGTGGGAGATTTCATAGAATTTTATTAACTCATAAATGTTATTCAAAATACCAAATTATATTACTTTTGCTTATCCCAAAGGTCCCTACTTTTGCTTATCCCAAAGGTCCCTAAGCTTTTATCAGAACTACCTGTATGTTAATCATGTTTTCGGTAGTTCAATAATATTTTACCAATAAACGGTCAGATTTCATATAGGATAACGTCCCAAATCACTTTTATATGTCAAAAGGTCATTCATGACCATCGTATTTTTTTCTGTATTGACTATGTAATTTGCATAAGGTTGATACTTATAAAATACGATGGTCAATACACAAAATATTAAAATTCTCTCTCTCTCTTCATTATATATATATATATATATATATATATATATATATATATATATATATATATATATATATATATATATATATATATATATATATATATATATATATATATATATATATATATATATATATATATATATATATATATATAACGAATTTAATTTGAAATGCTTATATAGACTTTAAATATAACTTAAATGTTTCTCAGGTCATAGCACGGTCCTGTGGGCTAAATACCCTGTATTTCCCAAAGTGGTAAGTGTTCTAGTTCGACTCTGGAACCTAAGACGGCTTCATTTTGAAGTTACTTAGCCACAAAGCTCCTGGTCAGGAAAGGCGGAAAGTCTTGAGTCAGGGCGGCTAAGCAGCTGACAAGGTCGGTAGAAGGTCATGAGTCATAAAATAGCTGACAGGGAGCAATGGAAAGTTGTGAGCCAGTAAGGGCGGCAAGGGGGGTGGGGGAAAACTTCCTTGGAGAGCACAGACAGATAAAGCAGTCACGGTGAATGGAATGTGTATAGAGATACGGTGAATGAAACGGGGTAGGAGGGTTTGTATGTGTGTATATGGGTGGGTGTATGTGTCTATATATGTGTTTATAAGTGGCAGGAATTAAGGAATTAAGTCTGCTTAAGCCGACTTAAGGTGGGTGTATATATATATATATATAGGATATATATATATATATATATATATATATATATATATATATATATATATTATATATATATATATATATATATATATATATATATATATATATGTTTGTTATCTTCTTCCCCTACTACTAGTACCATCCCTATTCATTAATCCATGAAGATTTCCCTTACTCTTTCTTAACCTTTCGCACTTTATTCCAGAAAAACTTCCTATTCCACTGTAAATCCCAGTTGGTCCTCCTTCCAAATTGTTCATTTGCCTCTTTTCTCCTCCTACTTATGCAACTTTTAGATTTCCTTTTTTCCACATATATATCCATGCACCTTTCTTTTGAGACCTCATCTTTAGTTTTCAGCACATTCAACCACTCATCTTTTTAACTTTTAACCAATTGCATCACCCCTTTCATTCCTCCACTCACTATTGACATTCCTACTTCCTACTTTATAGCACTTTCACATAACTCTCTTGTACTACTACTAATAAAGGCTTTGCATATCTCGGGACTCGGTTCCCTACTTTGAGGCAAAATTGAAAGAAGGAATATTCGTTGTCCTCACAGATCAGGAAACTTTTGAGAAAGAGTTAACTGACTGCTTTGGAACTATTTGCTTGGATGGCATTTAACTAAGTAGTTTCGGGATTTCTGAGTAACAACAAAGCTGATAACTAAGAAGGGTTGATAAGAAAGCTCTTGGAGAGCTATCAAAAGCTTGGATGTCGGATGCCACTAAAAATTCATTTCTTGAATTCCAATTTGAATTTCTTTCCCCTTAACTTGGGCTTTGTTAGTAACGAACAGGAGAAAGATTCCATCAAGACATTATGACAATGGAAAACCGATATCAAGAAAGAGTACATTTTAACGTGATGGGGTGACTACTCCTGGTTTTTGCTAAGATAAGATAAAACGCAGCATAAGAGAAAGAAAAGAAATTTTGGTAACTAGTTATTTAAAAATCTAAATTTCCTTGTACACTCGGTTTTTGTTTAATGGGTGCATTGGTATATTTTGTTTCACTTATTTTTATTCTAAAAACGTTAGGGTTTATATATATATATATATATATATATATATATATATATATATATATATATATATATATATATATATATATATATATATATATATATATATATATATATATATATAGTCCCACAAGATTGGTATCTGTTACTCAGTTTTTAACATAATTTTCGTAATCAGCATGATCGATTTAATAAGAAAATCACTTAAATATTCATGTGACAGAGAAGAAAATTAAATTTTGAGTAGTGTGATTAGCTCACGGTAGGACCTTGTGGCAACTAACCTAATTCCTAATTGGGGCCTTGAAAACAAAGTGTTTTCAATACCTCAAAAACTAGGTTTCACCATCTTCCTACTCGTTTTCATCTTCCACACAACTATAATCTTTTCTAAAACACACCACATAACTCAAGCCTTCGTCTGTCCTCAATATTCTTGATGTTTCTTGTTTTATCGTGAACTTAATTGGAAGGATCATATTACTTCTCTTTCTAAGCATGCTTCTAAGAGTGTTCTGTCCTTTTGTGTTCTGAGGCGCCTTCATAATTTCTTCAAGCCCCCACAGTTGCTTTCTCTCTATAGGGGTGTCGTTCGCCCCTGTATGGAGTATGCCTCACATTTGGGGTGGTTTTCCTCACACAGCTCTTCTTGAAAAGGTGGAGTGTAGATCTTTTCGTTTTATCTACTCTCCTGCTTTCAATAACTCTCTAATCTCTTTTTACTGCTTGACTTATTCCTTTTCTTTATTCTATCACTATTACAACGGAATACGGACACTGTTCTTCCGAACTCTTCAATCACATATCATTGAGATGAGCTCGTGCAACAGGTTTTCTACACTCTCATTATTTATCTATCCAACTCTCTAACCCCAGACTTAACTGCTATGCTCAATCTTACCTATACTCCACTGACAAAGTCTAAAACACCATCTTTATCTATTTTCATTTTCCCTACTATATTTGGCCAACATAATTTCAGGTTCGGGGTATGTCAACCTTTAAATTTTATTTGCCCCAGAAACTTTCCCTCAACTCTGGTAGAATTAGGTAGACCTCTGCGCACCAGAGGATATTATATATATAATATATATATAGTAATATATATATATATATATAATAAATATATATATACTATATATATATATATATATATTATATTAATTATTTTTTATAAAATTAGGGAAAATTTAAATTCAAAAAGGAGCTTCGTTCGTATGTAGATATACCTGAAGCGCGTGACGTCATAGTCCAACGTCAGACTCTTCATGGGTCACGTTTGACTGTGACGTCAGAAGTTGCGTTATTCAAATTTGTCTCCATATATATATATATATATATATATATAA